>LFZO01000233.1:0-51999 GCA_001578225.1 Pseudocercospora musae | reverse complement strand
AAAGGCAATTGATTCGAATAAGGCTTACCGATTAGTTCTCGTACTATATTAATATAGGCCTCTCGCGAGGGCTACGATAGAAGGCTTTCTATCTTCGAATGAGTATCTATCTAGCTCTAACTAGCTACACGTTTAATCGACCGTTTAAAGTAATTGTTGTAGTAGATTAGGGTCAAGATTTAGTATTCTTAAGCCGTATATTGTAGACAAAGACTATAGAGGTATCGGCCGAGGCCTATCTTATTCGAATTAGTAGGGTTTCTAATTCGATTTCGCTTTATTCGAATTATACTAGCGGCTTGTTTAGTACTTATATTAACTACAACGCCGAAGATGCCCTTACTATAGATATATAACTATTGAATTGGCGTACTAGTAACCTTATCGATTAGACGTAAAAGGCGACTAAAATATAGCTTATAGATCCGAGTCGTTTCTCCCTTAATAAAGCATCTAGCGAGAACGATGTCTAATTCGAATTAGTTAGCTTTATAATTCGAAGCGAATAGTCCTTTATTCGAATTACGTACTCTTGTTCTAGTACTCATCGAACTTCGCGAAGATAATCTCATTTAGGTCCTTCTATCGTACTCGCTTAAAGGACATATTAACTTTAAAGTAACCGAGCTAGTAAAAAAGCTACGCTACTAACTTATGAAAGCAAATAACTATCGTATCGTCGCAAGAATTCCATAAGCCTTAAATGTATTACTACATTCGAATTAGTAGTGCTTTTTATTCGAATATAGACCCGACTCTATTCGAGTTACTTACTATCTTAGGATCCAACTTCTACTATTCGTATTCAAATAGGACGCCTATAAGGTAAGTACCCCTTAGATAACGAAGAAGCCTTTATCTTGTAATCTCTACTAAGATCCTATCCTTAATCGCTATACCTTGTACAAGCTTCTCGATTATACTAACGCCCTTATCTTTAAGCCACTCTTTGTAGATCTTAGTTTGTTCGAAGCTAGCTAGTTCGAGTTAGTTCTAGGACTTATTCGAATAAAAATTATTCAAATAAAACAATGCCGTTATTCGAATAGCGCTTACTAAAAGTGAGCTTATCGCTAGTACAACGGGCGATTAGGATTCGAATTTCCTTAAGAATCGATGCCGGCAATCTATTAGAAGGTAGCGGAGGGTACGTATGTATACCTCTCGATATCTATAGTACGTACGGATATTTAACAAGGTCTTCTAGTACAAGCTTTAGAAAGGATACTAAGTAGCTATAGCGTAGTATCTCTCTAGGACCTTACGGATATATAAAGCCTAATTCGAATAAATATTAGTAATAATTCGAATAAGGATTGGAATAATTCGAATATCGGACGAATCTATTCGAATAACGTTACCGCAATGTTTCCTCCGCTTATTACTTTACTTAATTTAGTAATAGTAAGCGTGCCTTATAGGTCGCGACTTTGTATAGAAGTTCTAGAGATAGTCGGTATCGATCTAATTAGAATGTCGAATAGCCCTAAAGAAATAGTCGTCTCGATTCGTAGCGTTTACCTATCGGTTTAAATAGCGGATATAGAATCTACGAATACTATTAAACTATTCGAATTAGATAAGTCATTTATTCGAATCGATGTAATCGAAGTAGGATACCTATACTTAGAAGCCGAAATTGTCCTATTATTAGACTATATAAGCTCTTCGAATCGCGGTAGGCAATAGATCGTTCGAATCGGTCTCGGGTACTAAAATACATACTAGAATATATAAGTAAACGGGGTATATTTAAGGGGGCCTATTCGAATTATAGGGTATACTAATTCGAATAATGATTATTCGAGTTAGCGTTGCTATTCATTCGAATCTTTACTTACTTTGCCGCGTTTCTTTTTAGTATATCTAGCTCTATAGCGTTAGGACCCTCGCGTCGATAGGTAGCTAGTTACTTAAGGAAGTTGTCCGGAAGGCTTGTATAGTCTATTAAACGAAGGGTGTTATCTAGGTATTAGTAGTAACGTATACTACTATATTGAAAAGCGTATTTGTTATACTTAGCGCCTTGTTCGAGTCGATCGAAGAAGGTATACTATATAGTAGATATACCCTTTTAAGCGGTTCGCGAGTATTGTACCTAGTTCGAATAATTAATATAAGTTATTCGAATTAATCTTATTCGAATAAGAAGGCTATAAGATTCGATTTATATACGTCGATATCCTTAACAACCTACTTAACTAAACCGTTTGCTATAGTCTCTTTAGTAACATTAATCTTAGCGCGAAGATCGATAAGAAAAGCATATCCGTTATTATCGGTATCCGGATACGAAGGCAATGCCCTAACAAACTCGATATGTTTAGCCGTTATCGGGTTTGTCGGCCCTTGTATTAGTACGATAGATTTATCTAGTTTAGTCTCGTCGCCGCTAAGGTCTATCTACTTGGGATAGACCCTATCTTCGGTAAAGAACTAATCCTCGTACTCTTCGTAGCCTTTTGAAAAGGTATTTAGATCTTCTTCTATAAATAGTAAATTAATCTCTAGTAAGAAAGGCATAATTCGAATTAGACGCTATTCTAATTCGAATAATAGCGATTCGAGTAAGACGCTTTTTGGATTCGAATCGCTACGCTTCGACTATTACGAATAGCTTTTGCTAGAGCGCTCGGAAGGATAAGTAGGAGTAATGTTAACAAGTTTAATAGTTCGAATGTCTTTAGTTTGTAATTCGAATAAGATTGTTTATTAGTAATTCGAATAGGTACTAATAATAATTCGAATAGGTTTAGCTATTATTAATCTTAGTAGATTCTATAAGGACAAGTAGGTACGCGAAAGCTAACCCTACAAAAGCTTATCCGACTATACGGTAGAAAGTTAGACCGAGCCGTATTACGTACTTAGTTAGTCCCGCGTTTAGCGCGGTCGGGTTAACTATTATTATACTATATAACTAGCTCCTACTATGTAACTAACCTACACTAGAATACCGTCTAACGGAAAACTACCCCGAGACGACCGTAACTACTCGAGATAATTCCTTTATCGTAATAGTAAACGGAGCTACTTTTTTTATAGGACCTAGGGTCCCTCGCTTAAAAAGCTAGAGCTAGAGCTTTCGTATACCTCTTCTCTAATAATAATAACAACAACAATAATAATAATAATAATAATAATAATAATAATAATAATAATAATAATAATAATAATAATAAGTTTCGTTCGTAGAATGTACGTGAAAGAATCGACGATGAATCTAGGTGCGAGAGATGAGAATAGCAATAATTGCTTAATAAAAAGAAGAAGAAGAAGAAAAAAGTTTAGGTAGAAGCGGGCGGTTGAAGTCTGCTCGGGGAATAATAAAGCATGCTCGAGCTTTATTCCTCATCAAAAACCACCAGATCTCCCATCATCAGCCAACCAGCTATAACGCCTTCGCCATCACATACTCGTGCTCGAATTCCGAGCCAGCACTGAAGATCTAAGCATGCTGATACTTGCGTAACTGAAGAAATCACAAAAAGAAGTCAGCACATATCCGATTCACAGTAACGTCAGCTTCAGGAATACTCACATCAAGCGTCAAAGGTCTCGAACTGTTCACAGCCTGATCCCTCATGATCCCCACCAGCGTCTCACTATTCTGGAAAAGTCCTGGTTTGAGGGAAATCACAACAAACTGCATTCCCGGTCCAGCATGTTCTCTCACGTACTGTGCCAATTGTGTGGTATTCGCGTGATCGAGCGCAGCGTCAACTTCATCCAGCACGAAAAAAGGTGAAGGGGCGAAAGTATGGACGGCGAATAAGAGCGCCAGAGCAGCCATTGTTTTCTCTCCTCCTGATAGGTGTTCCATGTCTCGGAAACGTTTCAAGGGTGGCATGGCGTGGTACTTTACGCCGGAGAGGTATGGTTCTTCTTCATCTTCGACGTCGAGGGATGCTGAGCCTCCCAAGGGGAAGGATTGCGTTTTGGTGAGTTCGCGGTAGACGGGGCCGATTTGTTCGGAGATGTGGCGGTATGCTGCTTTGAAGAGGGAAGAGCGTTTTTCTTTGGCTTGAGCGAAGGCTTTTTCCGCTTTTGTTCGTAGGTCTTTTGCGTCTTTGAATTCCTTGTCGGTAGCTGCTAGGCGCGTTTCAGTTGCTTCGAGACGTTCGGCCGAGCGCATGTTGGGTGCCATTTTTTCGAGTTGGGACTGGAGGTCGTTAATCTTTTCGGAGAGTTGGCCTTCGCATTCCGAGCTGGCGTCCTCTTTGAGGTCTTCGTCGAGCCTTTCGAAGCTGACGTGGATGCCGAAGTCGTTGACTCTGACGGGAGCGGCACTGTCTTCGTCAATGTCCATGGCATCTTCCTCCTCTTGCAAGATTTCATCTTCTTGTGGGAGGGAGTCGAGTTTGCGACTGCCCTGTTCTAGAGGTAGGGACAGGTTTTCGACTTTGCACTTCCTCAGCACACCATAGCGCTCGGCAGAAGCTTTCTGGATCTTGGCTTGCCAGTTTGAGATCTCCTTCTCGGTTGATTCAAGACCTTTGCTTCGCTTCTGCAGTTCTCGACGAGCCTCCTGAACCTTTTCTGCGCGCTCGTCGTTCTCTTTCTGGTAGTCGGTCAACAATGTCTGCAGAGCCTCCAGTTCCTCATTGAGCGATTCAAGCTCGCCAGCGATGGCATTCTTCTGCGCCTGCAACGTCTTGATGGCGTCTTCATCCCGCTTGCTCTTCGACTGAGTGTCCCGCAGCCGGTTCTCTACACTCTGCAATCGCTGCCGGTCGAAGGCAAGCTGGTTCTCAAGTCGCGATAATTGCTTCTTGAATTCTGACTGCTTCTGCAGCGCTTCCTCTTGAAGGGCGCCCTGCTGCTTCTCGTACTCGCGAATGTTCGCATAGCCAAGACGCTGGCAAAATGCACCAAACACCTCGTCTTCTACTTCGGCCACTGCAGCGCTGCTGTCTTCTAGAGTCTCACGCAGAGTCTCCACGCCACGCGCCTGCTCTTTATACTGAGGCTTTATTTGCGCCAGCTGCGACCTGTGATACTCCAGCTCCTTGTTCTTGCTCGCCAGGTTGCGCTCGATGGTCTGCAGCTCATCCCGATCATATTTTAGCTTGGCTTCCAAGCCGACAATCTCAGATCGAAGCTGCTCTTCATCTGCCTGGCCTTTGTGTCCTTTGGGCAGTGCTTCGATATCGCCTCTAAACTTGTCCACGAGCTTTTTGAGGCTGTCTACTTCAGCATCTTCGAATTTCCGCTTCTTGTCACCAGGGCCCTCACCACCCGTCATGTTGCCGCCCTTGTGAATGACGGTACCATCCAGAGTGACAGCCTTGGCGTCGACACCACGTTGATATACCAGGGTCTTTGCTATGCCGATGTTGTCACATACGACAGCATTGCCGCACGCGAAGCTCATGGCTCGTTCCAAGTTGGTATCGTAGTCTATTGTGTCAATGGCCAGACGCATGCCTGGATGCATTCCGCGCAGGTTGGCATTGGCTTGCTTGTGAATGATCGTGTCAAGCGGGATGAACGTGATCAGTCCAAGCTTTGCGTCCTTGAGGTACTTGATGCATTCTCGTGCAGTCTTCTCTGAGTCGACAATGACGGAATCATAATGCCGACCGAGCACGGTGGACACGGCAGTTTCGTACTTCTTCTGCTTTGGTCTGCATTGTCTGCCGAGCTGACCCTTCACGCCAGGATAAATCTGTCGCAGCTGTCGAATCATCTCTGATTGAGCAGCCTCTTTCTGCGTCTCTCGCTGGTATCCTTGAGCCTCGCCGAGTTTGGTAAGGGCTTGGAAAAGTTTCTCTTCGAGTTCGCGGCGCTTCTGCTCGGTACGATCTCGATCACTGATGATGGCGTTGATTGCGACCTTCTTGGAGTCAATCTCCTTTCCAGTCGACTTGATGGCCTTTTGCAAATCGCCACGTCGATGTTCCAGTCCGCCAATCTCGTCCTGCAGACTGACCACTGTCGCTTCAGTGCTGTCCACCTTGGACTTCAGTGAAGCAACTGTCTCTTCATCGGTCTTCAGCTGGCGCGTGATGTTGTCCACCTTGTTCTGGTCACCAGCAGTGCGCTTGTAAACTTCTCTGCGTAGACGGTCGTACTCGGATAGATCCTGTGGTGTCAACTCTCGACCTGCATTCTGCTGCTCCGCGTGCCACTTCTCCTCCCATCGCTTCTCTGCTCTCTGAACCGTCTCAAGCTCTTTCTCCCGCTTCTCAAGCTCTCCCCTCATCCCGTCACGCTCTTCGGTGATGGAGGCAATCTTGGTCTTGTATGCCTTCATGTTGTTGGCCAGGATCGACAGCTTCTCATCAATAGGAATGAGCTGGTTTGCCTTCTCTTCAACCTCTTTCTCCTTGCGCTTGATCTCGCGCTCGCACTTGCTGACCTCGCGACCCGCTTTAGCTTGCTCAGTCTTGACAGCCTCCAGTCTATCCTGATACTTTTGCACGCTGCGCCGATACTCCTTCAGCTCCGCCTGATGTTTTGCAATCTCGGCCGTGCTCTCGTCAATAGTGCGCTGGAAGTGGAAGAGCTTCCACAGGATATGTGTGACAACGGCCTCGTCTTTCTCGTCTCGAGTCTGCTCATACTTGTCCAGCTCTTCTTTCTGCTTCTGGTACTCCCTGATCTCGTGGTTGATACCTTGACGATTCTTCATCTTGTAACGCATGTCCTCGTCCGCTCGCTCGGCCTCTGCCTTCAATCGCTCATAGTCGGCCTTGTGTTCGAGCGAGCCACTGATCTGCTCAATCAGACGCGTGAGATCTTTAGGTGACTGTGCAGCGATGGCTTCGACATCACCCTGAAAGACAAGAAAGTTGCGCGCTCTGATGAGGATGTTCTCTGCCTCCAGTGACTCGTTGTACGCTTTGGCAGTGACTGGCTTGTTGTTGATGCGATATTCGGATTGACCCGCTGCATTGATGCTGCGCTTCCATCTCTGCTCCTCGCCGGCGTCATCTTCGTACACAGCCATAACCCACGCGGTCTGAGGGTCGTTCCGCTGACTTTGAGGCATATCGATCTCCTCCTCGTCAGACGCGCCGCCATCCGCATCACCGTTGGCATGTCCATTTGGAACTTCTTCTGCGACTGTGCCATCTGCATTGATCTTGGCGCTCTTCATGACACGGCCGCGATAGACCAAGTCCTTGAGGTGGGTGGAGCGTAGATGCGATGACTTGATTCCCAGCACGAAGGAGATGGCGTCCATGGAGTTGGACTTGCCGGATCCATTGGGGCCAATGATGGAGGTGAAGTAGCTGTCGCCGAATTGCAGGACATGGTGGCCGCGGTACGACTTGAAATTGTACAGCTCGAGCGCGAGGAGTTTGCCCATCGTGGCGGCCTCGACAGTGCGTCGAATGCGGTATAGATGTCGATGTGCGAAGAGAAGGGTGTAGTCTGGAGCGCGACTATTGTCTGAAGCGCATGGCAGCGCTGGAGCGCTATGCGAATGTGTGGGAGAGGTGTCAGTGAATGACCTTTTGTGCTCCGCGACGCGACGGCGACGCGCTTGTCTTGTCCAGCACAGACCCCTGCCCATGCCCCTGCCTGCCGAAGCCGTTTCTGCGGGTGCTTACTTATACTGTACTCATGCTCCTGCCTGCCGGGCTCGGATGAGGTCACAGGCAAGGCGAGGCAGAATCTGGGACAAGGGCCAGGTCGAGCTCTTCACAACGTGGTGGTGCTGATAGGCAGAGAAAAATCGCAGAGCAAAGGCAGCGCGCAAGACACTAGCCGTACTCATACTCCTCCGCCTGGCGCAAGTGGCACGAGACTGCACTTGCAATCCGCGTCGGCGGGCGGAGGTTGTCGCAGATCGACGCTGAGGCTTGAATACGCGCATCGAAAGATCATAGGCCCAGTGTCTGTGTATGCGATCACCGCTCCCAAGTCACTCCCCTCTGCTCCGGTCAGCAGTTCGACGCTGACGGCACTGTAAGCACACGCCGCATTCCACGGCGCATCAATGCCCGTCACGTACACTTCCCATCTCAAAAGACCCTACTACGCCGGCCACAAGAGCAGCTATCTCGAGCTGATTCCTGAAGACGAACTGGAAGCCTACGCGAGGTTGGACGATATCGACGGACCATCTGCGCGCGCGCTATCCGAAGCAGAGAAGAAGGCAGGCATGACGCAGGAGCTGGATCAGATGGCAGCGGCAAAAGAGGAGGATCTCAAGCCGCCAGCGGCCCTGAGAAGTGAACGTGAATATGGCCGCAGTGGGAGCGACGCACTCAAGGCAGACGACTACCTATCTGCCGGAGGCTCTGTCAGTGGCGGGAGCACGCCAGGCACTCCAGGCCTGTCCATGTCGCGTACCAACAGTTCAGATGGCGTATACGGCAACTTCGACCAGTCCTTCGACCAGGAATTTCCCGTGGTCGACCGACTGACCATGTTCGATATCTTGGAGAACTTGGCCCTACCACAGCGTCTGGAGCGCATGCAAGATGCAGTACACAACCAGGCGGAGAAGTTGCGAAGTCAGCGCCGAAAGTTGCAGCAGCGTGCTGTGTCGAGCAAGAATATCGTCGTCGAACAATGGCGGAAGACGGTGCCTGTTGCACCAGATGAGCAGCTGGCTAAGTACCGGCGGCGAATGAGACTGTCAATTGACCGACTGAATAAGCGATGGCACGATGCGAAGACCGTCACTCTCATGGAGAAGATATCCTTCGTTACTGCATGCCTGAACATCCTCATATCCGGATATTTGATAGGCGCATGGCCTGAGTACTTCCACTATTGGTATACAGCACAGCTTGTGTGAGTAAAACATTCCGAGTCTTCCACTTGGCACGACGCTGACGACTCCAAGCTACTTCATGCCTATAAGATGGTACAAGTACCACAAGATCGGCTTCCACTACTTCCTCGCAGATCTGTGCTACTTTGTCAACATGCTCCTCATCCTGGCTATCTGGTTTTTTCCGCAATCGAAACGACTTTTAATTAGCACATACTGTCTAGCGTTTGGCAACAATGCAGTCGCGATCGTCATGTGGCGGAACAGTCTCGTCTTTCACAGTCTGGATAAGGTGACTTCGTAAGTTTTCCCTAGCCATTGGCACATGCTGACAGGCGGTTGTAGACGACCACGTATGTCCCCAAGTTTCAGCACCATGTTTCGACTAACGCGTTCCCAGGCTCTTCATTCACATTATGCCATGTGCAACGCTCCACGTCCTTGTTCACCTCATCCCGGAGCAGATGCAGCTGGAGAAATTTCCAGCTATTCACACGATCAAGTATTCGCCTCCTGATGCCCCAGAGCATTACACGCTCAAGGACATGGTGATCTGGGCAACACTTCCATACGCCATTTGGCAGATTTCATACCACTTCATGATCACTGTTCGCAAGCGAGCAAAGATCGCTGCTGGTCGGCCTACCTCCTTCACTTGGCTCAGAAAGAGTTATGCTGGCAACTTCCTGGGCAAATTCGTATTGTCATTTCCTGATTCATACCAAGAAACAGTCTTCATGTTTATCCAGTATTTCTATGCACTTCTGACCATGCTACCATGTCCTCTTTGGTTCTGGTATCGCTGGGCATCGGCTGCGTTCATGATGGTCGTATTCACCTGGTCGAGTTGGAATGGCGCCACATACTACATTGATGTGTTTGGCAAACGAATGGAGAAGGAGCTAGAGCAGTTGCGAAAAGAGGTGGCAAGAATGGCAAAGAGTCCAGAGATTCCGGGCCAGGAACTCGCCAGTCCTACGGCAAGCCCAACCGGTCCTACAGGAGACGCAATCGGAGCTGGACTTTCCAGCGCGCTGGATCTAGGACCACCCGCTGATGCTTCCACTTCAAGGTCGGAAGCAGGAAACGGTGGCAGCATACACAACCGTAACAAATCGATGGATGGAGCAATGCAAGAACCAACAATGTCTGCAGGATCACAGGCTGGCGAAGCACTTTCGCCAACCGCTACACCGAATTCAGAACTGAGACGAGCAATGGATGGCGGAATGGCTCTCAACGATGATGCTCGAAGTTCCTTGACCACAGATCATAAGAAGAACGCGTGATGACGACAAGACAAATTGTATCGAGTATGCACGGCTTTTTGGTAGTCTTCGCTGTTTCAGGCTGCGAGGAGGAAGACGGCGTTTCAGATGTTGAAGGTACCGTTCGGCGCCATTGGTCACTCGCGATATACCCCCCGTTCGGTCGTTTGACGGTTCACCATCGGTAGACTGGACATTGACATAGTTGATTGCAATCGTGTAGTCGGAGCGTGGCCTGTTTCTCTCTTATCTGGAGTTGATTAAAGCTGTTTACTACTACACAAGTCTTCAGGATGAACCTCTTACTAACTACTACCAATGCTTATGTAGTATTACCAATGCAAGGGAACCCCGAACCCTTTCCCTTCTCCATCACTTTCTCGCAGCATCATCAAGAATCACCTCGGCCGCCTTCTCCGAAACCATATAAATCGGCACCGCAATAAAATATCCCGGTATCTGAGGAAAAACACTAGCATCCACAACTCTCAATCCTCTCGTCCCTCGAACCTTGAAATTCTTATCCAGAACTGCATTTTCGTCATGATCAGCGCCGATTTTCGCCGTACAACACGCATGATGACCCCAGGCTTGGTTTTTGATGTATTCTTTCCATTGGTCGTCGGTTTGAACGGACGAGGAGCCGGGGTAGGTCTCGTTGAAGGGGAGGATCAAGTCTTGGAAGATCTTGCGGCTGTACTTTGTGCCTTGCATGAGCGCGGTGAGGTCGGAGTTGGAGTTTGATGTGTCGTTGAAGTATCGGAAGTTTATGGCCGGCATGTCTTGAGGGTTGGAGGAGCGTAATGTGACGGTACCGACTTGGGAGTTACGGGTATGTGCTGCTAATGTTACCCAAGACCAGGCGTTTTTTCCGGAGATGGCTTTTTGGAAGTAGTTTGGTTCGTAGCCTGTGAAGTGCGCGGGCCAGCCGGCGATGAATAAGTCGGTTGTGTCGTTTGCTGCTACGGAGGATTTCTTGAGGATTGCCAAAGCTACGCCGTTGGTTCCATAGGTTCCTTTCTCAATTGGGTAGTTTTGCCATCTCGTCAAGCAGGGGTCGTTGTCGCCTTCGAGGAATGTGCAATCTTTTACGAGATCGATTTCGGTGGGTGCGCGGCCTGCTACGGCGACTTCGTAGCGGTCTTGGAGGTTTTTGCCTACGCCTTGGAGGTTGAGTTTTGTTGGAATGCCGTGTTGGGTGAGTTCGGATTCTGGACCGATCCCGGAGAGTTTGAGCAGTTGGGGGGTGTTGAAGGCTCCGGCTGAGATGATTACTTCTCGGGTTGCGGAGACGTAGCCTGCGATGCCGGTGGAGGTGGCACTCCCGTTCTGTCGGCGTGGGTCGGCGCCGTAGAGGGAGCGTCCGGTGAGGAAATTGATACCAGTGGCTTTGAGGCCGGATGTTTCATCAAAGCGGATGCTGGTGGCAAGCGTGTCGAGCGCGATATCGAGCTTGTACTTTCGGCTTCCATCGGTATCGTACTGGCTGACGACGGTTTGCAGGAAATCGTTGGGCGAAGCGCGCTTGTATTCCGGGGTCTTCATGGCTAGAGGGACCTGGTATAGGCCCTCGCTACTGTCACGGCCGCTGTATGCATTCTAGAAGCGTATTAGTACAAGTTTACCAGTATAACGCCACTCCGACAGACTTACGTTGATATCCCTGAGCAGAACCTGTCCAAAGCCGGTGACTGTAGTCAGAAGCGATGCGATGAGAGACTGGCCCATTGCGGTTGCAGCAGCCAGAACGAGTGACAAGACTTTGAGATCCTGAACAATCAAGGTGAGCTCGGTCAGAGATGTCTGCAACCAGCCTTCGAAACCATGTCCGATGATGCTGTTTGGCAGATATGTCGCCTTCTCAAGCCTCTTGAAGTATTTGCGCATGTTGTCAGGAGCCCAGCTGTCGTCGCCAGTGACATCGACCAGGTTTTCCCAGTCGACTGCATTCGGGTAGACAGTGATCAGAGCATTGTGTGCCGTACAGCCTCCTAGTCCACCGACTCGGGGGTAGAGAACGCCCTTCATCTCAGCGCCTTGTGGAGGGTCAAGACCGACATATTGAGTTCCGTTCGGAAGCGTATAAACGGTCTTGGGGTCGCGTGCTTGTTGCTCGTCATCGTCGTAATGCCGTATCCAATAGTCCCAACGATGTTCGACATACTCGGAAGACACCGCATGCAGAGCTGGAACGTTGTATTGCAGCGAGTCTGTGGTGTTGTGTCCAGCTTCGATGATAAGCACACTGTGACCTGCGAGAGCAAGTCGAGCAGCCAGAGGGCCGCCTCCTGCTCCCGAGCCTACAATGACATATTCATACTCGCTACCGTTGATGCTGCTGGATCCAGAGGCCTGACTGGCAGTGTTGCTGGCAAAACCGTCAGCACAAAGAAGGTGCAGACTTCTGAATCTGCGTACAGCACTCGACTCTGCACTGATGTTGCGATGGAGCAAAGAGCTACCAAGGCTCGTGATGGCTTCATGGCGAAGTGAGTGACTATAATTAGAATACCAAAGAACGAACGGCTGGGAAGAATGTTCCACCTGAGACCTGTCGAAACTCCTTATAGCTGAAGGTTGGTCTTCATGCTCGTGCGGATCAAGACGTATAACGGTGATATTTGCAGGGTCTATACAAGAAGAGCCAGGATGTGGTGGAGTGCATCAACAAGGAGCTGAGATTAGTACCAATGTCTATAACCGAAGCGTTTCGTTTCGTCACACTGCGAATCCATGGTTGTGACGGGGCGATGGAATGTAATACCCAGACAGGTAGCATCGCGTCAAATCATTTGCATAAATCCATATGTTGTGCTCGAGCAAAGGCCAGAAGGATGAAGCACTGGTCCGGATATGGGGAGAAGCTAGCAGAAGCGAACAGCGTAGAAATTTCGGCAAAAACATCATTGTGATCAGCACTGCCGGCGGTGTGCAGACATTGAGGAAGCAGGATCCATTATTGAATGCGCGAGATGGTCAAGCTGAACTGAACTGTCCGATGTAGTCGTTAGTGCTTGATCTTGTGTAGCGCGATGGTTGCATACGTGCTCATGCCCCCCAAAGTCAGCCATGACGATGTTCAATACAAGATTGGTGAATGTTGAGGGAAGTGATGGAGACGGCAATGTGAAAGTTGTAGTTGAGTGAATCGTGAACTCTGCGCCGGAACTGTGACCCGTTCTTATCGATAAGCAGCCAGCAGGACACGTCCACCAACGCGTCTTCAAGTCCCCAACCTTCGTCACTGACGACTGAACTCAAGCACCACTGCACCGCACGCATTGAACAACAACACCATGATCACCACTTCAATGGACCTCGACAACTCATGCGACTCAACCTCGCGCTCCCCATCTCCAATCCAACCACCACCCACACCCTCCGCGCCCGGTCCCCGCGCAACAGCCCTCCAAAAACTCTACCACGACGCCATAACCCACATCCTAAAAACCTGCAACTACACAAACTTCTCCTCATGTTTCCCGACCCCAGCGCAACAAGTCCCCGAGTCCGTAAAACTACTCCACGAACAATTCACCGAAAAACTCGGAGAATCCATGCGCAAAGAATTCGACTCCATCCTCAGCGAAAGAAACGTAATTTCCAGTCTCAACGAACTAGATCGACTGATCGAAGACGCGAAAAAACGCCGCTCTTCTCAGTCTACCGATCCTACTGTCCCGGCACATACCCTCCCAGCCCGCCAATTATATCTTTCGCATCTCGCGCCTACGTTGGGCAAGTTCGCGAGAGATATGTCTCAAAGGCAGGAAAATTTAAGCAAAGAAAACGAGGAGATTATGGAGAGGATTGTGCAGCAGAGGCAAGATATTAAGAGATTGTTGGATGGGTTGGAGGGTGTGATTAGGGATTTGAATGGGAGTGTGGAGGCGATGAAGCCGGAGGAATTGGAGAAGTTGAGGGAGGAGGTTAGGGAGGTGGATGAGGGGATGAGGGAATAAGACCGTTCGCGTTGTATGAGAGGTGTGGAGGATTGTTTGAGGTAATAATGGCGTACGAGGGATGTTTGCGATATGGCGTTCTGGAAGATACCCAGGTTTTGGATCGCGCGGCGAATTGGGCGTTTTCAAGGAAATGCTCAATCGCTTTGATCAATCCATGTCAGATAGGAGACCGATGTCTTTGAGCAGCGAAGTCTCTTCGTTTCCAATATCTGCATAGCGCAGCATATCTATAGCTCCAATGCAAAGGCAGCTATGCGCTTCTTTTCCTCCAATGCCGTAGGCCGTAGGCACGCATGCAGTATGGAGCTTTACCAAACAAGGCTGCCTCTTTTGCAGCATGCCTTACTGGACTCTGTGAGGCCCTCGCATGCCGTTGGACTGGCTGCTGACTTGCGACTCGTTATTGGTGCAGATATATTTGGAGACCAATTTGAATCCGACCTCGCCTTTTTCGAAATTCCTGACTGCTGTGACTGAGCTTTACTTGTCTGTCTTCGTCTTCTTCTTCGGTCTCTCCACCTTGGCCTCCGTATCGCTTTCGCTTGCATTACCACCTGCATCCTCCATTTCATCGTCACTCCCAGCTCCTGAGCTCTTGGCATCGCTGTCGAACTCTTCAGCGACATCCGATTCTGAGTCGGCCTGGAAGTCCTCGTCGACACTTTCATCATCCTCATCTGCGGAGCCGCGAGCTTGCACGACATCCTCATCATCGCTGCTAACGAGATCAGGATCGTTCGCAAGAGCCGCTGCGAGCATGCCACTATCGCCGTCCATCTCGTTCTTGGTTTTGATGTTCTTGATCTTGAGGAAAGTCTCTAACGGCTGTTGCTCTTCCCGATTGATGTTGGAAAATTGGTGGTCGCCTCCCTGCTTCAATGAAACTGTGATGTCGAATGTGCGGCTAGCACTAACAGCTCCGCCCACGCGGCTCATAGTTACAGACGAGATGTGATCGAAAGAGATGTAGGTTGCTGGCTTCGGCACGAACAGGAAAGCCTTGTCCAGGCAGAAGAGATGACCTTCATTGGCTTTGATGGAACACTTGACGCCGCTCATCTGGTGATGGCTGGTGAAGTCCGCCGACGGCTGGATCAAACGCTTTCCAGTAAGTCCGTGGAAGATCTTGGAGATAACATTTCCGATAGGAGCCTCGTACTTAGCTTGGAGCTTGCCAGAATACTTTTCCAATTGCTCGTCGGTCATGTTGAGCTCGATCTGAACTTCTTCGTCTTTCTTAAATTGCATGACCAGGAATGGGTATCGGGTCTGGCCTTGACGAAGAGGTGGATCGAGACCAACACAGAGCAACTGATGCATGTCGTCCGGCTTAGGCAGAAGGAAGAATCGCTTGGCGCTTTCGTATGAGATCTTGTAGTCGTATGTTTTACCGCGTAATCGAAAGGAGGATTCGTAGAGGTCGATGTCGAAACGTCCACGAGGTGTAAGATGTAGGATGTCCTGGAAGGTTGCGAATGTGTCACCAGCCACCTCACCAATCTCGGCCTTGTTCATGAGTTGCTCGTAGAAGTAGTTAGCCGCGTTCTGCTCCTCATCCTCGCCTTCTTCTGCGTCCTCTCCATCCTCATCGCCCTTGGCTCGCTTCTCGGTACCAGGAATGTAGAATCGGACCTCTGTGAGCTGGTCGACTGCGCCTCCCATTTTCTTGCCCTTCCCTCGTGCGCCGCCCAGCGCGCCATTTGTGCCAGTATCCTCGCTGTCGGCGGGTACGGAGAATTCGACTGCCACCTCGTTCTTTCCAGCCAAGTTGGTGTTCGAAATCTCGGTGTATGGAATCTCAAAGGCGGGCTGATTGCGCACGTTGAAGATCAGCTCGTTCCTGCTGAGCTCGTTCTTGCCCCAATTCCAACCTCGAAGAGCATGCTCCTTGTGCTCGAACGGCACGCCGTACCAGACCTTGAAGCACTTCTGGATTGTGTCGAAATCGTCCTCTTTGAAGCCGTCCAGCTGCACGACGCCGGCGTTGCGTGCATATATCTTCATCTCGTAGCCTCGCGCTGCTCTGCTCCATTGCGCGCTCATGTATTCGCCTTTGTCGAGGGTAAATGTATTGCCTCCGCCGGATGGCTTCCATCCTAGACCGGACTCGGCAAGTCTGCACTTGCCAGGCTGCTTGGAGAGATCGAGATAGATGTTGTCGAAGGA
Source organism: Pseudocercospora musae (assembly GCA_001578225.1). Lineage (NCBI taxonomy): Eukaryota > Fungi > Ascomycota > Dothideomycetes > Mycosphaerellales > Mycosphaerellaceae > Pseudocercospora > Pseudocercospora musae. Next base: position 35,869 of record LFZO01000233.1, on the reverse strand, counting down.
CTCCTGTGCTTGCGCGTCAGTAGGTCGCTTCTTTTGCTTCGACATTATGGGTGAAGTGCTGCGAGCTTTGAGGACGTTCCGATGTGCAGCAAAACACGTCGCGAAGCTGCAGAAATAGCTTAAATGGACTTACCATCTTTTCACTTGCCTTTCCTGCTGCAGCGTTCGTCGTCTAGGCCGCAGCCCGCTGCCGCTCTCACAGGCTACCTGCAGGCGAGTAAAGCGCAAACGCACGCTCGGCTCGCGGATCGCAAAAATGGCGTAGCTGTTGGTACGCGGCGAGAAGGTACTTCAGCGATCGTTATGCTCGAATCGGTAGTGTGAGATGTGATGGAGGCAGCAGTGTCGAATGGCCGCAAAAGTTGGTGATCAATCAGCCACGCTCACCATGCGAGGCAGACGCAAGTCGCGACTTCACGCGCGCTTGCCTCGATCCCGGCTTGGCATGTGCACAGAAAAGTGGCCAACGAATCTGCATGTGCCTGGAAAATGTTCTACACTCGACACCTTGTGCAATTTTGGATTATGCTACAAACTTCAGAAGCTAAGTAGAGCTGTTCTTCGATGAAGATTTCGTAGCATTTCATAATTGCATATGCCCATGGTCCTCTCCAGCCATGCATCGCGCCGAGACCTGAGTTATGGATGGCGGCACCATCGATGTGACTTTGCCCTGACATTTTATGTTCAAACTGCTCTGTAGCATGACTCAACTTCTTGGCTTAATTCCAAGGTCAAGGTTTGCGCGTTGCTGTGCTGGTTGCGCACTGCGACTTTCCTCGACAGGTTCCAGAGCATTTGTCGGGCCCTGTCGTGCCTTGTCTCACGCGATGTGGTTTGGCACTGCGGATGCAGACCTGGATGACCTTGATGCCAAATCAGATTCGCTGAGACCGAGCTAAGTTCAGACGAAATTGGCTCCGGTGTTTCCATTCGGTATAAGTATATCAATCCACATGGGGATCCTTCACCAGACTTCAGAGGGATCGACCTTGATATTCTCGCCATTTGCTCTGACAGTTTTACGTGCCTTGTCTCTCTTCAAGGGCTTGCGCATGTCATAAGCATCACTGCCATCGTTATAGTAGTCAGTGATGCGGCGATAGACAGAGTAACTATGCGAGAAATCAGCAGTCCGAAAGTGGCGCCTCGCAAATCACCACTCACCCCATTTTCTTGTAGAGCTTGATGGCAGCCTCATTCTCAACCCTCACGAAAAGATCCACGAACCAAGCATTCTCCTGGTCACCGACGAGTTCAACTGCCTCTGAAAGCTTCGTCGCATAGCCCAGTCGTCGCGCGGAAGGTGCCACTGTCAGGCATGTAATGTGTGCGTGCCACGGCAGATAGTTTGAAAATTTCTTTTGGTATATCTTCATGCCTGGGTCATAAGGCTCAACCGGCGCTGGGTAAGGCGAAGACTCAACTTTGCCAAGGACTATTTGCTGCAGTCAGCACGTGCTCCTTGACATTCCGTCCCGGCTAAAGACGTACTATACGCTTCGATCTGTCCATTCGAGCCTTCGATGACTTTGCACAGATGTGGCCATTTCGCGAAGTACTCGAGATAGAATCCAATGTTGTAAGTCTCGGTCAGATGATCCAGATTGCAAGGATTGAACTTCAGCAGATCCATTGTGGTCATGGGGCGTATGGCCGCCATCTTAGCTGTCGTCGCGAAGTTGTGCTGCGCACTTTGTCCTAGCTATAGGAAGCAGTCGGAATGTTTGCCAATCTTGGCCAACTCGTTCCGACGGAAACTCCGATATTTGACGACGTGCCAGACGATGTAGGTCCTCGATAAGGAGGGTTTCGACCCTAGAATTGATCAGGCCAGTGTTGTGCACCTCAAGAGCCAGAAGGAGATCGTGCACAGATCCCCGTCGAATGTGCACAAGTCGACCCTATCTTCATGCTCGTGTTCGGCTCCAGAAAACGTGCAGTTGGTCGTAGGCAAGCCAAATACGTTTAGAAGTAGCGCCGTCGAGTGGGTTCAGCCAATCCGACCGCGCTAAAGCTTACCTAACCACGCTGATTGAAACCTAACCGCGCTTTCTAACCCAACTCTCATACACTACTACTCTATAGCCCTATAGCCCTATTTATACTATTTAAATTAATACTAATACTATCTTATTTAAGTTAGTAAGAAATACTATCCTATCTAGAATAGTAAGAAGTCTTATTTGAAATATATCTAAGAAAGCTTTCTTATATAATGCTTTATCTATTTAAAGCTATATAAATATATAGACCTTTTAAAACTTCTATCTATACTATCTATATTTCTAATATATTAAAATAGATAAAAAATACTAATCTCTTTCTATTTTAAATAATATAATTTAAATTAGACTACTATTTTATTTAAACTAACTACTAATCTAATTCGAATAGAAAGTATATAAAGCTAAAAATAGAAAAAGTAAGAGATTTAAAAATCTTTATTCTTTCTAAATAGTAGTAGAATTCTAAATAGTAGATTTATAGTCTTAAAGCCTTAATCCTAGTATATTCCTTTTTCCTTTTTAATTTATCTATAGACTAGATTACTACTCTAGCTTCTAGATCTAGAATAGAATTTACTATTTATAGATTCTAGACTATTCTCTATATATTAGATTTTATATTAGTTCTAGCTATCCTACTTCTAGCTTATAGTATTTATTAGAGTTCGCTACTTTTTGCTCTATAGGTTCCTAGTCTCTAGATCTACTATTTATCTAATAGTAGCTAGCGAAGGAGAGTACCTATACGCGGTACTAGCTACGAACCTAGAGGCGACGACGTTATCGTCGTCGTCGATAGAGCTAAATCTCTCCTACTTAGAGCGACCCTAAGAGCGGACGCCTAGGTAAAAGGAGTCTAGCTCTAAGGCGACTAGCTATTTAGAAAACTATTCGGCTACCTATCGAGCCTAGCGTAGCTATAACTATTATAGGAACTAATACCGAGTCGATAGGCTAACCTTTCTAGGGAGGGAATCTACCCTAGGGATAAGGAACTAGAGTAGTAACCTAGGACTAATTGCCCCGAAGAGAAGGGAAGAATAACTAAAGAGGAGGTTTTAAAGATTACTAGAAGGAGGAGGATATATAGAGGATAAAGTACTTAGTAAACCCTATAGCCTATAGCCCTTAGGGGAGTATAGCCCTAGACTTGCCCCCTAGGCCCTAGCTTCTATAGGGATAACAATATTAGTTCTAAAGGCTAGGTATCTAATATAAACTATTCCTTATACTATATATAAGGTAGCCTATAAAGAATACCTAAGTATAGAAGCTAACGTAGGAAGTCTAATTTCTAGTAATATAGGTTACGTAACTAGATACTAAGTAAGGATAGGGATAGTTTATAGTTAGTAGAGAGCTAATATAGAAGTTAACTAGAAAGTAGGAGGAATAATAAAGATCCGTATTAAAAGGGGAGGAAGGAAGGGAAGGAAAGGGATAGGGATACTACCCTATCCCCTAAACTAGATATTCCTCCTACCTAGTTTAAAGCTATAAAGGAATAAGTTAATAAAAAGGATATTAAACTAGAGGAGGTAGATATAATCTAGTTAAGGCGATAGAGATATAGGGACCTCTTAATATTTAAAAGACTAGTATAAACAAGGGTAGGGCTTAGTATCCCTAATAGTATAATAGAGCGTAGAGGGTTTTAATACTATACAAAACCGGTAGGGGCTTTAAGGAAGTTAGGAAGGTAGAGTAAAGGGCTTTTTCCCTCCTAAGGAATAAACAAAGGATAGCTACTTGTCTAGTAGTTAGAATAGTATAGTAATATAATTACTATCTATCTATTTATCTAATAGTATATCTAGAAGTTATTCTATATTTAGTTAGTATATTTAAGAAGTATCTATTACTATCTATAGCTATATAGAGTTATATAATAGATCCTTATAGACTAGAACTTTCTATAGTAGAAAGATATAGAACTATTATTAATTAGTATACTACTATTCTATAGTCTTAAAGAAAAAGTTATATTTTATAACTAGAAAATATTAGATATAACGTTGTTTAAATAGTTATAGATAGGATCTAGATAGATTTTAAATTCTAATAATAAAATAAGAAAATAGATAAACTATTTCTCTAAGCTTATAAAGACGAGAGCTTAGATAGAAAGTAAGCTAAGAGACGACTTTCTAATCGAATCTATCGATAATAATTTAACTTAAGCTAAAATAGTAAATAATACTAGTATTTTAGTACTTATAAACGACGACGTATCTACTAGAAAAGATAAAGAAAGTAGTATAAGAAATCAGGTCCGCTTTTAAAAAAAGAAATCCAGCGACGAGGTTGATGTCTACTCTGTCGTAACGTTTCCGCTACGGATATTATTCTCCTATGTCCTAGATCAAGCTCAAAGAACACCTCCCGTCGGTGGAGGGCTCGGACTCGAGAAATGGCTACCTGAAGGGGTGAGTGATCAGTCTAATGTTGTGCTGCAAGACTGATGTGATGTGTACTGCCCGAGTTTTCCAGGCCTGCATCCATCATGTACATCAATGCTCGCTGAACCACAGCGAGACCAAGTTCCATCGAGCTGAGGAGTTCGTAGCAGCAAGTTTGCTCCCAGCTGCGCCAGCAGAATTCGCCAGAAACGACAAATATGCTTTCCAGCCATTCTCGATCGAAGTGAGGAATTGTATTGGAAGGGGTCTGGCCTACGCCGAGATGCGTCTGATCTTGGCCTATGTGCTGTATGACCTTAATGTTAAGCTTGACCCGTGGCAGACTGATGACTGGTTCGAGCAGAAGAGCTATGGCGTTTGGTTCAAGGGGCCGTTGCAAGTTAGACTGAAGGCACGAGCAGACAGATGAAATGAATGGGTAAGTGCATCGTGCAGTCATGCGATGTCTCGCAATGATTATTTCACCTCTATCATGTTCCGCCGCGTCGGTGAATATGATGATCATTATTGGTCTTAACTTCAAGCCTTTAGCTTTTGGCAAATAAGCAGCATCACACGCATCTCGCCAAGCTGCATCGGAGGCAGTATTAGTTTGGCACTGCGCTGGCCAAATCTCGCATGTTCTAACAAAGATTTTCAAACGGCAAAGTTGTCGTCCAGGCAGCGCGTGAGCGATATGGATATGGATCCGTCGAGGTAAGAATGATCCTAAAGCGTCAGAGGAGCAGGGACAGCACCGAAGGAGGAATCGCCATTCATGCCAGCATCTTCGGATTTCATCGTTCCATTCAACAGAGGGCAAAGCCTTTTCAAGTATCTAGGTCAGCTAGAGTTCGCGCGATGCAGCCTCAACAGTAACAAGGGCATCTCCTCATTCAAAGCAAAAAGTAGAAAGCCATTCTGCGTCTCAAAGCTGAAACTTCGAGTATGAGCTGGCAACAGCACGAGATGACTCTCCACCATTGACCCCGTCAGTGCGCTTTGCGCCCTTCTTGGATCCGTGGGAGCTGTCTCCTCTGATGACTTCTTTCATGTTGCAAAAGGGGCAAGAAAAGGTTACTGACTTTCGGTTGGTCTTGATATGACCGACTTGTCCGCAATTGGCGCATTTCCTGGCAGTACCATCCTTGCTGCGTCCTTTGGCCTTCTGTGGTGTAATGTCAGTACCGCCGTTCACCGTCGATGCAGGGCCGTCAACGTCTGAGCGCCCTGGTGAAGCGGCAGCGGCTGGAGAGCCAGCTGCATTATTCTTGGCCTTGAGCTTGTCACGAGCCTCGCGACGATCAGCATTGCGCTGAATACGTGCGAGTTCCTTCTCGAGCTCCTGGCGAGCGAAATTGTCCTTGTCTTTATCGCCGGTTGGCACGAACGAGGTAAGACTGCCATGAATTAGCTCACTCACACTTGGTGCGATACCTGCAGTGACCGACCTTTGGCCTTGAAATTGCTTCTGGTAAGCTCGCTTCTTGTACTCGCGGATGACTGCAGGATTCGTGATTTCTTCGACGAAGTCGTCCAGCGGCTCTCCCCGGGCGTTGACTCCTCCTTTGCGAGTGATGACAAGCTTCTTCACCGGCCGCCCTGCGCTGTGACCGCTGAACTGGCTGACTGAGTCGTCATCGTGACGAGCGAAAGCGGCTGGCGTACTCATCGATGATCGCGGCGTGTGTGCATAGCTTTGGTATTCTGCACTGCGATCCGGCTCGTCGTCCATGTCGTCGTCGGAGTGCTCGCGATCGTTGCTGAGAGACTCCTTCTGTTGCTCCCAGATTCGGCGAATAGACTCATCATATTGCTTCTGTTGCTTTGCGACATTGTACGAATGACCACCGTTATCCTTGCGCTTTTTGGCATCCATCTTGTCTGACGCGCTCTCGCCCTGAGCTTGGAAACCACCTTTCATTGATGTCTTCACAAAACTGAAACCGAGACCGTGGCCTGTTGGGTCGCCGTCTCCATGAAGGGTAAGCATGGCTTTGCCCTGACATGCGTTGAGGAAGTTCTTGGTAGCACGCCACGGAGCCAGCTGCAGTTCGATATTCGCGCCTTCTTCGATATCAGCTTCGCCATCGCCGTCCTTGCTCTCAGTGATGCCTATATCAGCGAGATGCTGAACGCCGACTTGCATGGCGTCGAGAAGACAAACATCTTCTGGTCGGATCCAGCTGCGTAAGGTGTCGGCGTCTGGCACGGGATGACCAGGCTGAGGCACCCAAGTGCCGGTGGTACCCTCGCTACGTGCTCCAGGAGCGCGCTCATATCTCATGAACTCTCGCATCTTGCTGCGAGTCTGCGGCATGTCATGGCCTGGTAGATGAGGCATGAGCGTGGCGTTGTCCAACACCTTGTCCTTGCGAGTCTGACTCTTCGTGTAGATGCGGTAGGAGAGAGCACGCAGCCGCTTCTTCGCAGCGTCGGTGACCTTGCGAGAGTGTTGACCCGGTACTTCTGCTAGCGGGAACTGCTGGCCGACGGTATGCAAGTTCTCCACATTTCGCAGGTAGAGTGTGTCTCCTCTCTCATAGGTCGAGCTGATGCCAATGATGAAGTCAGTTGTCTTGGGCTTATGCGCGAAGACAGGAGCACGGAAGAGCCCGTTCTGGATAGTTGGCACAGTCTCTCCCTTGTCGACATGTCCGAAGTTGGCAAACGGGCTCTTGTCTTGCGGCAGCAGGACCTGAGCTTCGCCGATCGGTTCCTTGGGGCGCGTCTGATCATCAGCATCGAGTTTTCGGTAGTAGTTGATGAAGCGATTGCCCATGCCAAAATTAGACAACGTCATTGGAGCTTCTTCAGAGTATTCAAGGAGCAATAACGACGCCGAATCACCCAGTGACAGGTCTTCAGCTTTCGCGAAGACCTCCTTGGCTTCCTTGCCACGCACATTCTTCTTCTTGATATGTCTAGGCTTCGTGAAACGGAAGTCTGTATTAAGTTTCTTCGTGAGCGCTAAGGACGGGCGATGGAAGGCACGCTTTGCCTTGTTGTCAAGAGCGACACGATAAAATGGATATTGAAGCTTGACTGCTGGAAAACTGTGCTCGACAGCCATGCTTCCGAGCGTGCTGCGGACCTTGTGCTGATGATTCTCCTTGAGTAGATCGTAAGCCTGATCGTTGCTGATGTTGTAGCGTTTGGCGATACCTCGGCTGAGAGCGCTGTCTCGCTTGAGCTCGCCAGGCATGCGCTTCAGCTTCTTTTTCTGCCGCGGAGCATGTTCGTCGATGAGCAGATGTGGATCATTCAAGTCCAAAGCCACAGACTTTGCAAGCTTGGCAGCGGCATGCTCTGGGTCTTCAAAGGACACATCGAAATCGCGCAGCGACATGGACACTTCGGTGTTCAGAATGTCAGTCTTACGCTTCTTGGCTGGCCGAGCCGACTCAAGCGTCTCGTAGTGGTCTCCAGGCCCATCGTCCTGAGGCTCCAACAAGTCAGAAGTGACGCTCGGAATGTCCCAATCCTGACAGATGAGCGCCAGGTCATGCATAGACACACCGCCGACGATCTCATGCTCGTCAAAATCGATTTCGGCAAGATCTTCATCGGTTTCTTCTTGAGCGGCATTTCCGCTGCCAAGGAGAACGAAGCTATTCTTGAATGTGCTCTCCTGACCAGCCTTGTTGTTCGCAGCTAGAGCTTTGAAGCTGCGCTCGTGGTCCTGGAGAAGGTCAAGCGAGAGCTTTGTTGGAATCAGAACCTTAGGTGGCTTGAGCGGTGCCTTGCCCTTGTACTCAACGTAGCGTGGAGGGAACAGTTCGGTAAATCTTGGTGCATAGTAACGTTCATAGCCGGGATAAAGATGATGGAAAAGAGCCATGTCAGTGTCCGCCGTGCCATTAACCACGTCTTCGCCCTTCGCCCTAGCCGCCGATGCTTTGAAAAGCCGACGCTGAAGGGCAACCTGAGGATCGAGGTCGTCCTCATCCTCCTCCTCCTCGGTCATACTCGTTGGTGACATAGCAGAGAAGTCGCGATCCTGGAAAGAAGGTGGGCTCATCGATGTCAATGCAGCCTGCGAGCTTCGGCGTTGGGGCTGAGTGTAGGCGTTTGAGAATGTGGGAAGCGCGAGACTGGACTTGGAGGGCAAGGCCAGGCCACCAGGCCGCTGTTGTGGAGGAGCGTGTTGAGGATGTCGCTCTTCCTCTGGCGAGGAGAAGCGCTCGCCGAAGAGATCGTTACTCTCATCGCCATCTGCAAACAAGCCATCAGAGCTCTCGTCGGGTCCATGAAAGCCGTTGGCCACGGGCTGCACGGGGAGATTTCCTATGCTCCCTGGTACCTGACTGTACATGTCCTGGCCCAGCCCGTCCTCGCCTTCGCCGTGCTCGCGATGCGTAGCTTCCTCCTCGTCCGGCAGTTCGTCGTCGCTGATGTCTTCATAGTCGATCGCATCGTCTGCCTTGTCCGCCTGGTCGAACTCCTGATCCTGGCCTGCCGCTTCGCCCATGCCAAGGCCACCGCCTAGAAAGCGTTGGATGTCATCGGCCTCGTTGAATGAGCCACCCACGGTCTCATCCTCAAGCGCGTGCGGCATGGCGCCGGCGCCTGTGTGATGTCGATGTCGGAGGGGCGCGCGATGCTCAGTGTCGAGGCGCGAGTCTGATGGCTGTTAGTGGAATCGTCGCATCGCAGGAAGTCGGCGGCCAGAAGTTGCGCCGAGCAGATTGCGGGGCGGATTGGTGGTATTTATACTGGTGCAGCGGTGATGCTGCAGCCTAGCCGCGTGTGAGGTGAGAGAGGAGTTGCGCGCTGGAGCGGAATCAATGCAGTCGCTTTGACTGGAGTGGGAGTGACGCTCCAGTCGGCTGTCGGCACATGCGTCACGAAAGACCGATGGTCACGGAAGAAAGTAGGGCCGCAGCCATTTCTGCCCTCAAGCCTCACTCTCTACATGTACCAGAAAAGATGTGCCATTTACAGACCACAGAGGGTTTGACTTTGCGAGGATCTGGACATCCTTCACCAGAGCTGGGGTGGCATATCTTTCGGTATATCGATACGTCCCAGCTATACGGTCAAGCCTCTCATCACATGTGCAGCATATGATACTTTCGCATCCATGCGCCGAAGTGGCCGAAGGCGAACGGTCTTGCAGCCAAAGCTGGATCGAGTAAGTACTAAGTAGCTGAGTGGTAATAGCCGACACTACCTCATTACATATGACTGTGCTAAGCGTCTTTTTAGCCGGCGTGAATGAAGGCAGGATCAACTCTAACCTTGTCGCACTCTATCTACTGGCTGCACGAACAGCCGTGCACAGTACTATTGCTGGAACTGAATGTCTGTACGTGAGCACTCTATCGACGTCGACCCATCCCGGGTTGGGCCCCAGCCGATTCCCGGCCTTCCTTTCGAGAAGTGAATCAGTTGCGCCCTGGCCGTCCCATAGACTTTGTGCAAAACTCCGCTCGTCGTTATACGATATGGTATAGGCCTTGCCTGCTCCGGTACTAGCGAGTAGCGACTAAAGCGAAATGACGAGCTTGATAGCGCGCGCGCCCAGCACCGCAAATGCATGATGCGTCTGGTTACGAGTCGCAAAGTCGTGTTCAACGTAGGCACCACGCACTACGCACTACGCACTACGCAGTGCGCACGTACGCGAAACACTCGTCGATGTGTGGTCAGTGGTCACTGTGGTGGGTCTGGCATATCATGATATCTGCTACTTATTAGTGTCGGTGCTGTCTCAGTCTGGGCCTCTGGCGTTGCCCAGGCGCCACTTCGGCCAACCACTAGGTGTCCGCCTGTCCTGTCCCATGTCCCATGCTGCACTGCAATAATCTTTGCTAATTAGTCACTTTCGCGAATCATTAATCATCCTCTGCCTACTTTTGCTTCGTTTGCCCTCGATCAAAGGCCACTTTCGCGACGCAGTCGACGCGGTCCGCGCTCGGGGGCAAATCATCAATGATGACCACTTTACGGGTTTCGTATACCTCAGCTGTCACACGAGCCAAATCCAATCCTGGCAAGTCGCTCCCAAATCGTGCGCAGCTGGCCCAATCTGAGATGGCGATGCAGGGCCATGTCAGGTTCTCGGTTCTCGCTGAAAAGGTAGAGCATTATTATTTCTCGCCAGTCCACTCTCATGCATCACACCACACGCACTAAGCTTAGCATTCCTTCGAATAACATACACCCGGCTCTATCCTAACGGCTTCTTGGGATAGCTCAAACTATTCCAGAAATTCCAAATTGCGCTAAGTACAAATAGAGGGCTCCCAATGCAAAAGTTGGTCATGCCCGCTGAACTCTGTTCGACATTAATTGGTTATTAGCCGACTCCTATATGTACATTAATAGGCCCTGCATCGCAATCCTCCACTAGTCATCTATTAGCTTTGCGTCTGCTCGCCCGAAAACATATACCTAAAGAGAGTGCCTCTGCTACCTTATCCCGCTTGCACATGTTTCTCGCCTTCGCCTTCGCCTGCCTCCGCCCTTCCAATGACTAATATTTCTTAGGTATGTCTCTCGTGCGCAGAAAGTCTCGCATCGTTTCTGCACTGTGCGTTGCATTCATTGCATCGCATTGCCTACTTCCTTCTATCGGCCCGGACTCTGCTTGTACATTCATTAGACTGACCACCTGAATGCAGATTTCGTCCCAAGCTTAGTTAATTCATCGGCATTTCTTGGCATCTGTCAGAGGCTGTTGTGTCCTGGTGATGCCATAGAGCACGACAGTCTTTCGGTTCGTTGGTGTCGGCTGGGAGGATGGACATGGAAAAGTCGGCTGAAAGTGGCGCGGATCATTCACGAGCGGCGTCGATGACCCACGATATTGCTATTCGTGAGTCGGTGCCCCCGATAAGTCGATCGGCAATCGAACAGTCTCGGGCTCCCACTCTACACCGAAACAGTCAAGACCGGATATCCAATGATGTCTGGACTAGCGCCATATCGCGGCTGCAAGCCCAGGTCTCCTACAACACTGGAATGCTGGAGACCCATCGACGTCAATTCACCGAGATCGAGAGTGCAGTCGCTAGATTGCATCAACACATGAATGAGGTTGTGCAGGCTCTTAACGATGTCCGGACGGAAGTGCGGCAGCGTCCTGCTGCTGCTGCTGCTGCTGCTGATCACCAGCCCAGGCATGATTCTGACGATCTCGACGTTCTTGCTGGACAAGTGCATAGACTGACGAACAGAATCAATGAGATCGATGGTTTGGGCCTGCAGCTTGAATTGATGAAGAATCGTGTGAAGCGGATGGAGGATGGTGCTTCCATCTCTGCCTCGCTTCCTGTCCGACCACCTACCTCAGGTCAAAGAGAGCCGCCAGTTCGGGAGCGCGAGTCCATTGTTGGAGGCATACATCTTCATTCTGCGCCGTCGCACGCTCCACTTCCGTCCTTTGCAGGACCAAAGCATCAACCGCTTCCACCCATGCGCACGGCCATCATTCCATCTCCTGACACAAGCCGTTCCGTTCCTGCAGACTCAACAATGATGGATGCTCAGTCCGCGCATACTTTCAGGCCATCAACAGAGACTCGTCCGTTCTCAGGCGAGCCAAGTGCTCAGCCTGCTGCGTCGTTCCGAGCAGTGGAGGCTCTGCCGCCTCCGTCTGCCTTGTCTGGCTGGCGGCCCGCTGAGTCGTTCCCTCCACAGCGTGCCTCTCCACCGCATGGTCCGCTTGGTGCGAGGCCGTCTACTATGGAACCTGAGGCTCATGGAGCTCCGGGCGGGATGACGAGTGGATGGGCGGCAGTGAATTCCAATCCGGGCACCAAGAGGCCACCGGAAGACAGAGGCTCGCCTTACGATTCTCCCTCAGCAGATGGCTCGAAGAGGCCACGATTGGCGCCATTGATGCCAAGTATGTCAGGTGCACCTCGACCTGGATTCGCTGAAGAGTCGTACATTCCGTCACAATCAGCGTTGCCATCCACAGCGCCATCGTCAGAAGGACATTTACATGCCCGTAGCCGTGCTCCTTCAGACGGATCGCAGCATCCACCTCAGCCGCCTCCACCAGTAGCCCCCCTACCTGGACAGCACAACTTTCGCTTCATCACGTCTGCGCAGCAGTCTGATCCTCAGGATTCCATTTTATGGAGGCAAGAGCCTGAAAAGCCGCCGCCTCCACATTCTCATCCTCATGGCGGACGCGGAGGCAAGGGTCGAGGCAGAGGACGAGGTCGCGGAAGAGGGCGAGGCGGACACGCGCATCATCATCATGAAGGACAAGAGCATGATATGCCGGAATGGGAGAAGCCAGAACACGGTGGCAGCCACATGTCACAAAATGGACATCATGGCTCAATAGCACCTCACTCGCCAGTAACATCAGGACGCGGCAGTCACGGATCACATATGGGAGGACCGCCAGAACGACATCACGAGTTTCCAGCTACTCCTGTCAGTAACGCAGGAAATCACGATGGATATGGTACTCAAGGCGATGCCAATTCTGCCAGCGGAGGCAAGAAAACACGCACAAAACCGATCAGGAACGCCGAAGGGATCTTGATCCGCAAAGATGGAAGGCCAGACATGAGGAGCGTAAGCTCAGCCAATAATCTACGGAAAGTGCATGCCAAAAAGGAAGCAGAGCGCGCCGGTGAGATGGAAGGTACGTATATGCTTCTTCTGGCTACGCGCGCGCAGTCTCCAACCACTAACAAATCCTCCAGAAGACGTCGACGGCATGACAAGATCCGGCACACCAAACAGTACGGGAGCTGGAGACGGCGAAGGATCCGAGGAACCTGCCAGCGACACGCAAGAGCGGCATCGAGACCTCATGAACAAGATCCTTATACATGACTCTGAAGGCGATACCAGGCCAAGCGGAGAGCAATATTTCCCTCGACATCAAGAATTGGCATGTGCAGTACCGTCGACTTTGATGAAGAAGGAATTGGGAGGAGAGGGAAGTCAGCCTGCACCTGTACCTGTACAACCGCATGTTGTGATTAAAGAAACTGGAGAGGCGCAAGCCGAGGAGCGAGCTTCTGAACAAGACGCGCAACGTGTGGTTCATGAGAAACCTGGAGAGGGGAGTGCTGTGCCTACAGCTGCTGCAGCGTAATTTTGTGTTTAATATGAGCTTGATCGATCTGGTTTGCATTGCGATGTGAGGCGGCGGCGGTATCTGATTGTACATAAGATATATTCTGCCTGCGATACCCCAAAGCGAAGCGCAAGAAGCCGCTTGAGATATTTGATGCTCCTGAAACGGGCCTGATCATGCTGATTGCGCACCACAAGAGCACCCTCCTCATGCAGAAGAACGATGCGAATGCTGCAGAAGCTCAATAACAGCAGGGCGCACATAGAGTCCGCACTGCTACAGGATTACTTCATGCCCATGAAAGCGATGCCTTTGCGAGCAGCGTCGCAAGCTCTCCTCAGCTTTTGCTCTTCCACGTCCGTCCACTGGACACTGAGCTGATCCCACTTCTTCACTTTATACTCCTCTTTGAACTTCTGGTTCAGGGCCTGCATCGCCCGAAGAGGTGTCGGATCGCCGGAACCGCTGTAGACAACGAATGCCGTGCATGGCGGAAGAGCTTCGTAAACTTCACGAATGCGTTCGCAAGTCTGCCTCACAACAGCAGCAAGCGATGCTTTCGAAACGCGATCCACTGTGGCTGTACGAAGCGCATCGCTGTCGACCAACTTCGACTGATCCCACCAGCCGCGACGAGCTTCGAGTTCCCTGAAGCGAGCCCAGATGAAATCGCATCCACCTTTTGGTACTTCCGAATCTTGAGTATCTATAGCACGCTTGATGCCGGCAACGACATCTGCGTCACTTTCGCAGCCAAAAGTAACCTTGGCCGACTGACCGTAGCCACGTGACGGTTCGCCCCAGTCAACAACAGCGGACACCCTAGGCTCATCATCTCCAGCAGCGGTGACCTTGTCCCGCCTCGGCCGGATCGAGCGAGATAAACGCTTGAAGATGCTTTCACCGCTTGCGTCCGGTGTACCCCAGGCCTTTCCCTTCTCGGTCTTCAGTTTCACAAGGTCTAGAACAGCCTTTGCGTCTTCCACGCTGTTGTGACCAGTAGAGCCATGTCCCTTTTGAATCTCCCTGGAAAGGTACTTCTGGCATAGCCATTTCAGAGATGACTTCAGCGGTGGCCCTCGAGGATGTGGGTACAATAGGGCGGTATCGATGATGTATGGATGCGTAATTTGCAAGGCGTTCAAGTCACTGTTGAGTGAGTGGCCGACCAAAATGGTTTGCGGAGTGAGAATGCTGAGAAGCTTCTTCTGAATGTCTGACAGGGTAGTCGTAACGTTCTCCAACATTGTCGGCGTGATACCAGAGTAGGCAGTCAAGTAGTCGGTGATGGGTTTCGCAGGTTTGACAAGCTCGTCAAGCACCACTTGGCCATCCCAATCCACCAGGGACACCCGTGTGAGACTGAACACTTGCGGCGTTATGCCTTTCGGCGACGTGATGCACATTTCACAATCCATGGCTAACACTCTTCTGCCAGCAGTGACAGAGCCCTGCTGTACGTCATTTTCTGCTACTGTACCCGCCTCGAGATTGGGAATGTTCGGGATGTCGACCCAACCATGATCAGTACTGGTGTTTGCAGCGACACGACGCGCGACTTCAGATGCGGCCGAAGAAGGGTCGACATAATGCGCGGGGTGCAGCGTGTAGCCCTCTTCCTCGAGTTCTTGTGTTGTGGCCAGTAATTCTGTTACAGGTGTCCGCTGGTTCTCCCAATTCTTGCTTGCTGCAGATGGCCGCGCCCCCCTCGATCGCTTTTCTTCTTTTGGCTTGACGATATTGGTGGTCAACATAGCAGCGAGAGGAGAATGCAGCTTTGCATATCTGTCGTCGCCTGGTGCCTTGATCGGCCAAACGTGCTCAAATACCTCTGTCAAAGGCTGCAAAGGACCAGGCAAGCGGTCCCGATCGAGCTTGGTGGGATAATAGTCATCCGGCGAGCCTCTGCGTCTGCCATGATGAACTTGCTTCCAGTCATCAGCATCATCATTCTGTGGTGCCTTCTGATGGTCCTCGCTCGTTCCGTTCGCCCCATTGGAAGACTGCTCTGTGCTCAGTGGCAGGCTGCCGTCGAAATGGGCCGACTCGAGCCCAGGGACCATGAGCGCGACGACCTTTTTGACTGAAGCATGGTTGTTGATGGAACACCATTGCGGAGCCGTTCCATCTGCAAGCAAATACAGGATCAGATTCTGGAGATCGTTGGTTTTGACATATGAGTTCAGGCGGGCATGAGATGAGTGCGAGATGGAAGGATACTGATTCTCCTCCTTCTTCTTGCGCTTTCTTGATTTGTTGCTTTCGACTTTCTGCCAGCCTTCGCCGTCGCCTTGGCTGTTTTGTCGGCCATCAGGCTGTTGTCGCAAGCTTGGCAGGTCCTGGGTGCTTTCATCGGGGCCTCGAAGTAGCGCCACTGTGTCGCCGATGCCCATGAGGTTGTCCTTCTCGAACTCGTCATGCGAGCGCTTCCGGTGACGTCCCATCTTGGCTAGATGCGATCGACGCGACAATGGTATTGTGGCGGCCGTCGGCGAAGACGACACTGCACTGTTGAAATGATATCGGGGAAGAACTCCAGCCACATCTGGCGGCTGCGGGTCTGTGCGTTGCAGGGATCCCCAAAGCTAAAACTTGGCACGCCGTACATTTGACATCTCAAGGTCTACCAACACTAATATTCCTACAGTCATGGCTCTCTGAGAAAGAACTTGATCACTACAACTCTCCAGGCACATCAGAAGACTCTCCCGACAAAGCCGCGAAACTGAGATATCTAGGAAAGAGGAAAAATCAAAGACAGCCGTGCTCGATTGGTTCATGAATTTCGCCAGTCTACCGCCCAACTCCTGCGCTAAATAGCCGCTACCTGGGTATCATACTGGATTTTTTGTGCTCTGTACCGTGGAACGCCTCATTTCAATCGTCAAGCAATCTCAGTCGTTGCAATATTGTAGTAAGCACCCATTCGTGCTGTGTCTTCGCGTATCGAGGGTCAAGCTGCAGACCTGCAGACAGAACCAGAGTCAGCCGCAAAATGCCCATCTCCTCTCGTAGCAATGCGCAGCAGCTCAAATAACGCTCTCGTGTCCTTGACGGAGTTTCGATGTTCCGTCTTTCTCGTCGTGTCTTCCAAGATTTTGAGCTCCTGCAGCTCTCTCTGACGACAACAGAAATCGCAGCTCAAGGATCAAGTAATGAAAGAAGTATCACAAGAACTCACTGCTCTCCTGTGCGCTGCGTCTCAGCTTGCGATTGTAGATTTTGCGCTTCTCATCGCCACCCCAGTACTGTTCAAAGATGTCCGGGTTGACTGTAGCTCTCGGGTCAAACGTTGACTCCTTGTCCTCGATGGCAGCAGCAATAGCCTCGAGATGAGATTGAACCTCGTCTGGCTTTTGTGGGAAATAGCAGAGAGTGCCATTAGAGCTGACTCGGTGATGGTAGATTGGTGTCTCCACGGTCACACGTGGTTGCGTGTCTGGAAAGTCCGGCGGAATGTAGAGCTTGAGGTTGAAGATACCTCCATCAAGATTGGTCATGGGTTGTCCGAAGAGCGTAAGCTGCCACACGAAGGGGTTCTTGGAATTAGGAAGAGAGATCTCCATGCGTCCAGCCTTCTCGCCTTCGTTCCACTTGTATGCCAGTTGCTTGAATTGGAACGCGAGCATGACGGCTAGTTGAGTCCCGTCCATGACTTGCTGCGCACCGGACTGTTCCCAGGAGAGTTTCTCTTGGTTGAGCTTAGCCAGAATGCCTTCCATTCGTGCATGGAGATTCTTGTAGGCGAAGTTCCCCTCCATGCTGTTGGGTGGATACTCGAATTCCATTCGCTTGAAAGCTGTGCCATCTCGCTGTTCCTTTTCGAAAGTCTCAATGGCTCGGATATAGGCATCGTAGTACCACAAGAAACGTCGCTTGATGAGGTCTGCAAATGGATCCCACTGTGCCGAGTCGAGAGAATTGAAGACAGCTTCTGCATCGTATTCGTGCACCGAGGAGGGCGTTGAGGTACCGTTTGACGCAGTCGCTAATGCCGATGCCTGTGGAGACTCTGGGGGTGAAGCAGCCGCCTTGCTCTTGATCTTCTTAAGAACAGGCTCTAGCTTGTCGGGCTGCAGCTGCAAAATTGCTTCAAGACGCTGAATGACGCTGATCCGGAGGGTCTCGTGTCGTATCTTGGCAACGTAAGCGGCCGGGTTCGGCTCCTCCTTCTTGTGAGTCTCGTAGCCAGGCTCATTCTCATACGGGTTGGCTGACATGAGACTCTGTATGCTGAGCAGGACGCTCTCGAGACCTTGAGCACTGCTCCATTCCTCACCAGGATTTCCGCGCCAGGTACCCAGTATGGAAAGGCATACTTTGCCCTCGGCATAGATGTTGGGGTTGAAACGAGTTCTGCCGCCATTTGTTGTGATACCTAGAGCCGAGTTATTGCGGTCAGTGACATGACAGATCCTCCGCCGACAAAAGCCTTTCCTCAGATGCCTATTTCCCACACTCTGGCTGTAGAGGCAAACGACAGAGATCCACGCCCGGGAGCCTTAGGGTTGCGATACTTACACCGTACTGCTGGGGGCTTGATCGGATAGTCCTTGGAGAACTTCATGTCGAACTCGAAAAAGCCAAATTCGTAAGGCGCTGTCTCGTTTAGCAGCCGCCGCCGTCTTGGAAACATGTCAAACTCACTTTCAGGCGGTCCAATGATCAGAGCACGAACATGGCGAACGTCGCTGTCGCGGCAAGCCACAGCAATGGAGAGATCGGTGCCTTTTTGCGCGGTCGCGATCTCACGAGTTATTCTTTGAATCGACCCAGCCGTATTGGTGTTCGACATGGCTGCTCTGGCCCAAGTGTTGGCTGGGGAAGTTTAGTTGCTTATTTGTTGCGAGATGCAGGAGAGTACGAGTGGTCGCTCATGGCCAAACTCGAAACGCGTCTGGCCGGTGAGCTCGAAGTGTTGCTGTGCAGCGATCGCGCATGTGAGGTGAGGTTGCTAATTAAGGAGAAGGAGTAAGTCATTGGATCTGTTGGAGGCAGCTCACAGCGACAAGGTTCAGCAAAAGAGCGGGTCCGGCGCGAGTCGGCAGGCGCGCCCGAAGCGTGATTGCCTAAGGCCGCGGACTTTTCATCATCCAGGTCCATCCAGATATCTTCAATTCAGACTGCGGACCTGAAACACCAGCACGGAGACTATCAGGTCTTGCTCTCACGCGTCAGTATCTTGCTCGCGATCGTCCACGATATGGTTGTCTTCGCATTACTCATAATCAATAAAGCTGGTACCACAACCCACTGGATCAATCTCCCAGACTTTCTTTCCATGCTGACCCTAATCCATAGGTGGTCTTATATACAATCGGACATTTGCTCCGGGACTACAAAAGCTGGACTCCAATGACTACCTGATCCTCGCCGGTACCTTCCATGGAATACACGCAATATCTCGGAGCATTAATCCGGCTCCGCCAGTTCAGCCGTTACCTGGAAATAGGAGACCTTTCACCACCGGAATCGAAAGTCTCGAAAGCAGTCATTTCAGACTGACGTGTTTTCAAACTCCCACAGGTGTCAAGTTCCTGCTGTTTACCAGTCCGGAACAGCCCAATACCGATTTGGTCGTCCGGCGGTGCTATGAGATCTATGGCGATTTTGTGATGAAGAATCCGTTCTATAGTATGGAGATGCCCATCCGCGTGGAGAAGTTTGATCGAGCATTGGGCGGCTATCTTGTCAGGCCGTCGTGAAGCAAGTCGACCGAGATACGAATTTCAGCTTTTGAACTGCCAGCTGGCCGACAGAATGGAGTCAGGGCACAAGTGGGAGCAGCATACTCTTCGGGCCTTCGTGAAGGAAGTCGACCGAGATACGAATTTCAGCTTTTGAAATGCCACCTGGCCGACAGTATGGAGTCAGGGCACGAATGGGAGCAGCACACTGCTCGGAACGACGGCCACGCTCAGAAATTGCATATGTCCGAGCGCTTGTCATGGAGGACACGGCAATAAGCATGGATGCCCACCCGCCAGACGGCAGCAACCATCAAGCGCAAGTGTGCGATATTGAGCGACCTGCGAGGGCACGGCCAAGAAATGTTTTCTTGCAGAGTCCTGCATCTGATAGAATAGGAGCAGAGACAACTGCTTATGACAAGACGAGACATGTATTATGATTTAGGAACCATCGCAATGACCTGCATATACACATCCTCCTCCAAAGACCCTGTATGAAATCGCTCATGTGTGTACGTGTCGCATCCGACCCCTCCACGTCTTCTCTTCCTTCTTCTCCCAACCTCGTCGTCTCAACAGCAGTCCATACAGCACTCGCAGCAATCCGCGCAGCACTCGCATCCCTCCTCACAGACGAAGCAACAGCAAAGCGTCGCAAGGCAGGCACCCAGACACCCTTGATTTTTACTCTGTTTCTGCTGCGGCGGTGGAGGACCTTGAGCTGGGTAACCGTAATTCATCTGGCCTGGAGGTGGACCGTAGCCTTGCTGCGGTGGTGGAGGACCGCCGCTGCTAGCTGTCAGCTTTTCTTCTGCCTGATTGGAGGGTTTCTGCTGCACGATTTATTAACTTACTACGACTGTGGAGGATATTGAGGTCCTCCATATTGTGGCTGTTGACCGTAGTAGCCCTGGTTGCTCATGATTTTCCTTTTCGGGGAGCGCCCAAGTCAAAACTGCTTGTTGGTGGAATGCGCTTATAGATAGGTGCCGTGCGCGAAAAGGCTGGTAGTTTATGACAGAGGATCTCGGAATGTTCGGTAGGTAGGTTGGGGTCAAGTTGGTGCTGAGTCTGCTGGGTGATGACGTTTTCCAGTCGACAACCCTTAAAAATCAATAAAACTGGTCAAAATGTAGAAGGTGCAAATGTTAAGAATATATGAGAGACTGCGTACGCGCGACAATATTACTACTACTACTACTTCTTCTTCTTCTTCTTCCTCACAGCCACCTCTGTACGAAAGGCGCAGCGATTTCGATGACGACGCGCGCCGCCACAGGAACACTGCTCTCTTCTTACTGGTCGAAATACGACGGAACGACAAGGGGTATCGATGCCGGTGCGACGACTTCCAAGAAGGCTTGTCTCGATGCCGAGAAATTTAGAAGCATCGGCGGGCCGCTTCGAGGTCATCGAAATATCGATATTAAGCACTTCGATAAGGCCATCCGGCACGCTGCGAGCCGCGACATTACCAGGCGTTTGTGCTTTGGAAGGATTGCCTAGAATCAGCGTCGACCATTTACGAACTGGCCTGTTTCGTGGTATTCGGAAGGAATAGACTAGTCTCCAAAGGAGAACCCGACTTCTTCATTTGAGCCTGCAGAGAGTCCGAGCAGGTGAGCTATCTATGCTATGCCGGTAATACATACGCCGTCCCGATCATGCTATGCTAGTCATCGCCCTCATGCAGCCTTCGCTATGCAACTACAATGGCCAAACAATGCCTGAAAAGGTGGTATCATCAATCATCTTGATCCATCATGCTTAACACTTCCAGCTCCCTTTGCACAACACGCTGGAATTCGGCTCGTTCCATTCCTGAGGCTTTTGCCAGGCGGTACAGACTCTTCACATCTGTGCTTATATGCTGCTTCACTGCAAGCTGTGCTGTATCGTTCGATGGAGAGCTCATCTCCGCGGCTCGCTCTTCAAGTCTGTCTACGCTGGAATGCGAAGTGGTCGGCGAGATAGGTCGAGGCATGGATAAATGCTCGTGAGCCTGCTCTGGACTCCTCTCTGTTGCGGTTGCATGCGCTGAATCATGCATTTGTTGGTCTGGCTTCCAGCTCGCGTGAGGCTGAAGAGAAGCGTAGTAGTCCGCTGATTCTGTTCGCGGTGGAGCAGCTTGCATTAGCGAATCTCCAGTCAGAGTGCTCTGCCCTAGCTCCAATTGCTCCTCGTCTGGGTCATGTGCATCCATTGCAGGCTGCACCTCCTGTCCATATCTTGCATAGTAGTCTGCTTCTGCGTTCCCGCTCGCTGCAGGTCGATTGGTCATAGAAGGCGGCGCGGGCGATCGCTGGGCAGGTGTACGGCCGGGTGTCTGATCATAAAGTCCCCAATAGTCATCATTGGCATCGTCCTCCTCTTCCTCAATACGTTGTGGACGTGCAGAAGCACCGTTTGTTGACGCCGGCGGAGCACTTTGTGAATTTACCGCCTCGTTTGCTTCTAGTGGTGAATCATACCATTCTGTGCCATCTTCGAGATCGTCCATGGTCCTGAGCTCAGAAAGCTTCCAGCCCGGTTCTGTGCCGCCATGTTCATCCTTTTGGCACCAAACAAAAACTGGCAATAGACTGAATTGGTCCACCTCGAGCCTGGATTGAAGAGTCTCCTCATCGAGCCGCCTGTACTTCGCGGGTCTGACCTCGTCCAGCTCGAGCTCTCCAGACACAGGATGCGGCTCCAAATTCATATTCGCTACTGTCGCTGGCAGTGCTGCGCCCCGCTTCGCGTCCCATGCCAGCAAGGGAAGCCAGCCATCGCTCGGAGCCGTGCTGCTAGCCAAAAAGTTCACGCGCTGTCTGAGTATGGGTGAGAGCAGAGGTAGCAATGCCGGGGGCGGCCTTGGCGAAACGAAGGATGTCGGGAGACAGGCGAGCAGCGGCGGGAGAAGGTGTCGTGGGTTAGGAGGTGGAGCAAGATGCATATTGTGAAGAATTTAGTGTAGTCGTGGTTTTCTTCGCGCGAGTGTGGAGCGTGAAAACAGTGGCAGAGCTACCACTGCGTTATTGGACGGTGAGGGCAAAGGATGGACGGAGGAGGATGGGGAGTTGTTGTATGAAGCTTAGAAAGACGCTGCATGTGACAGAGGCAGAGGCAGAGGCAGTGCAGCATGAGAGGTTGTAAGTTTGCAAGAGGGCAACAACTTAGCTTGTTGGTAGCGGTAGTCATTATCGAGAGCATATCCGCCGAGACGCGCTCCAAAGGAGCTTTTCCGGCTATTGAGAGAATACAGGTGGCCGATGAGGGTACTGAATGCTGAATGGACTGAATGGACTGCATCTTCCCCTCTGCCCGAGACCAACTAAGCCCTAAGCGCTTAGCGCCATCGCGGCTCCATCATTAAAGTTGGAGTTGCCGCTCCACGTGCCGAGTGATAGCGTCAGCCACCTCACGTGACCGATCGCAGACGTGGACCTCAGCATGCTTCATCAGCAATATCATATCCATTATTGTGCAGTGTGCAGCCAAGTCCGAGTTCCCACGAGAGTGATAGCTGTCTCAGATGGCGTCTTTCGAGGCGCAATCCACATAGTTATTATGTCAGACAGAAGCAGAAGCGTCGTGTTTCAGGCTAGACGCGACACCACACTGCTCACCTCTCCCATTGGCGCCGTCGTCTAGCGCATTTGGAATATATCCAACACTCCATTTCTGGAAACGCACAGCCTGTGACGAGCCGATAGAACATGCGTTCTGAACGCCAAGACCACTTTCTCCGACAATCGTGTCGAGAATCACTCGCGTTTGAGCCAGGCGACAATGGCAGTGTCTCATTCAGACAAGACTAGGCAAGTGAAGTTCACTATTCCCTCGTGAGCACCATTCTCTTCGTCGTCCGTCTGGCACGGCATTACAGCATAGCCTTCTCTTCCATACCAAAAGCTTTTCCTGCCGCAGCCTGAGCAAGACTCCCCAACTATGACACTCTCTCTCCCTTCCGCACTGGCCGCCTTCGTCTTCGTTACTCTGGCACAATCACGACCCACATCAGCATACATTTCTGCTGCAACTTTCACCCACGAGTCCGGCGGCGAAGAGCACATTGTCATCGTCAACAAGAACGCTCCCATCACCCCACAAGTAGCCGAAATCCTCCAACGCCTCGACCTTCACGAATCCCATCCCGATGTCCGCCACATCTTCAACAACAGCGCCTTCCAAGGCTTCGCCGCATCCATGAAATCCCACTGTCTCGACCTCCTCGCCAACATGTCCGACATTTCCCACGTCGAGAAAACCATCTCCATCAGCCACGCAAGCATCCCAACCACAATGGACGTCCGAACCAACGCACCATGGGGCCTCCAACGCATATCCACCAGCTCCAACGCAAAGCTAAGCACCGGCAGTCCCTCAGCAATGGACTACACCTACACCTACACAGACTCCAACCTCGGCTCCGGCTCCGACATCTACATCCTCG
The DNA here is from genome assembly GCA_001578225.1 of Pseudocercospora musae. NCBI lineage: Eukaryota > Fungi > Ascomycota > Dothideomycetes > Mycosphaerellales > Mycosphaerellaceae > Pseudocercospora > Pseudocercospora musae. The sequence continues at coordinate 12,287 of LFZO01000233.1, read as the reverse complement.
ACACAGGCCTCTACACAGCCCACAACGTCTTCTCTGGCCGTGCAAAAATGCTCTGGTCCTACGACAACGACCTCTCCGACCAAGACGGCCACGGCACCCACGTCTCCGGCACAGCAGCCGGCAACATCCTCGGCGTCGCCAGCAACGCCAACATCTTCGGCATAAAAACTTTATCCTCCGACGGATCCGGCTGGTCCTCCAACGTCGTAGCAGGCATAGACTTTGCCATCAAAACCCACGAATCCCGCTCCGCCAAAGGTTCCGTCATCAGCATGTCCCTCGCCTCCTCCTCTCCCGTCTCCGCCATCAACGCCGCCGTCGCAGCCGCCATATCTTCCGGCATCCACGTCTGCGTCGCAGCCGGCAACGCCGCCACAGACGCCTGCTCGTCCTCTCCCGCCTCCACCGGCGGCTCTCGAGGCGCGGCCATCACCGTCGGAGCAATCGACATCACCAACACCCCAGCCTCCTTCTCCAACTACGGTTCCTGCGTCGACGTCTACGCTCCCGGCGTCAATGTCATTAGTTCGTGGATCGGTGCTCCGAATCTCGTCAACTCGCTAAGTGGCACGAGCATGGCGACTCCTCACGTCACGGGCATTATTGCTTATGCGATGGCGAAGAATTCTACGTTGGCGAGGAATCCGGGACTTATGAAGGAGTGGGTGAGGATGCAGGCTTTGAGTGCTGGGAATGGGGTTTGGGTTGCGAATAATGGTGTGCAAGGAGCTTATTAGAGAGGGGAGGAGGGTTGCTAGACAGGCGTTTTTTTTCGGGAGTTGGTGTTTGCGAGGAGTGAGACGATGGCTGTTCGCTTTTGCTTGGTTGTGTAATGCGAAGAGGAGGTTGGGGCTTTGATGGAGGAGGGTTTTTGCATAACAAGTCTTACGAGATACCCACGACAGATATGATGAATGGATGAAATTGCAAGCACGGACTTCCGTTGAGTTGACTTGTTCGATTTTTTTTTCATTGTATATATCTCATGCTATTATTCTACAGAACAGGCTCTTCGGATGAGCCAGAGCAAGGTAAGCCCGCCCAATGCATTGTAGTTGTCACAAGGTTGTCTTTAAAGTTTCGCTGTTGTCATTCCATTTCATTAACGCCATGCTGTTGGGGTATTCGTAGAAAAAGCTGATCTCCAGGAGTGGTATATTGAATCCCAATTCGCGCGCGCGCGCGTGTGTGTGCGTGTCAATCGTTCTATCCGTTAAGCTTCAGCTTGGGAGTCCTGCTTTTCATTGTCGCTACTCTGCGAACGCTGCTTCTCCATGGCCACCTCAAAGCCTGGCGCATCTACACTTCGCGCGTTCTTGGTAGTACCATGATATACCTCGACATAGAAGCGCAAAGGAGCCTGCTTGTCATTGCCGGGCCAGACCTCAATGATGTCTCCGGTATAAATCTTGCCATATAGCTGCTTTCCAGCCTCGCCTTTGTTCAGCTGAAAGCCGTTGATCTTCACACCGTTACTACCGTATGTGACGATACCGCAATACAGGCCCTTGATCGAATCGAGCTCTTCTTCCGGTCCAGATGCCTTGCTCAGATCTGAAGCATGAAAGAAGATTGTGAGGCACTCCTTGGCTATACGAATATCGTTCTTATCGGGATGAGTGTACGTACAACGAGAACTTCGTCCATATGTCGTAACAATGTTGTGCAGATCCAGGACCAAGTGTGGAGCTGAGCCTTGCGTCGAAATCAGCCTGCCAAATCGTGGTCGCGGACCAGAGACATTCGCATGCTTGATTAGACTTGCCGTCCGTGGAAGCTTTCGAGATGCCGTTGATTCCACTTCGGTACCATCTGCTGTGTTTGTCTCGAAGTCAATGGCTACCACTCGGTCATTATCGCTAGTCGGCTTGCTCCTCGGCTGCGTGGTAGCTAGCGAGATGTCCTTGATTGCGGCATGGTTCGCATCTTTTGTGTAGTCATGGCCACTAACCTCAGAAGCATACTGAAGATTATGCGTTTTAGGGTCCGCGGGATCGTAGTAAAGTGATGGTGGACACGGTATGCTGATGCGACGAGTGTAGGTGTGCGTCTGCGTTTGCGGACCTTGCTGTAATTTTGGAGTCTGTTCGAAATCTTCAGGCTGAGTCACCTCTTGCGACTGGGCGGTGGACTGAGTGGTGGAATCGATGCCGCTGCTGTCACGTCGAGATTGCGAAGCGCTTGAGATGCCCGTAAACGGCGAATCAATTTCCATATCGCGGACCATTGACTCAGCGCCAAGCAGGCTTTGACCACGATCGTTCTGTGCATCTTGACCCAGACTGTGCTCCGATATAGCTCTTCCGCGAGAGGCAGTTGAGCTTGTCAGGTCTTCGGCGACTCTGTCTTCTCGTCTTCGAAATCTCGGCAAGTCTGACTGGCTGATTTCACCGAACAGCTTGGGTGCTCTGGGTCTTGATCCAGCATCTTGGGCTTCTGAGGGCTGGGTCTGACCTCCTACTTGCTCCTGAATCATAATTGGGATGTCGCCAACCAACTCTGGACTGGAGCCGTAGTAGTTGTCCTCGTCAAATTCCTCATCATCTTCATAATTGTTCTCTCTAGTCTTCAACCGCTTTGAGACCCGCGACGATTCGAAGAAATTCATGTCGGAGGAGTTGAGACTGACTTCACTCTGCTGGCTGCCCAGGAGCTCATCAGCCTCTCGCTCATCTAGACTCAAGCCAGAAACGTCAGGCTCTTCAGCGCCCGAAATCGTATCAAGCTGAGCTTCCTCTTCAATAGCAACAAGAGATCGCTGCGGCCGTCGATGTGTCGGAGGCTTGCGTGAGCCGAACCAAGGCAGACGCAAACACTCTTCTGCTGAAGGTCGGGCCATCGGGTCTGTATTAAGCATCGCTACCAACAAGGCAACAGCTGCCTCAGACACCCCTTGCCTCGCCAGATCTGCAGCATCCAAAGGTGTCATCATAATCTTGTCGAACATGCCGCGGCCGGTGTTATCAGCCACGCCCTCGAAAGGAGGTCTGTGACACAAGGAGTACCAAAGCACAGCACCAAAAGACCAAATGTCCACAGCGTGACTGTAGCTCCGGAACGTCTTGATGCCTTGTGGCTTGCGAGATCGCTTTATACCTTTGTTTGCGGAATGTGTGTCATAGTGAGGGAAGACCTCGGGTGCGCAGTAGAGTAACGTGCCGCAGAAAGTCTTCAAGAAGGTGTCATTGTTCTGAACTGCCTTCGATAGCCCAAAATCGGAAAGCTTGATCATAAAGTTCTTCGGATCGATCGAAGAGAGCAGTATATTATCAGGCTTGATGTCACGATGCGTGATGTTCTTCTTGTGCAAGTAATCTAGTGCATCGAACACCTGAGAAGCCATTTGCTTCGCGATCGGCTCGGGAAGGGGACCGTGCTCGGTGAGATATTGCTGGAGATCGCCACACGGAACGAACTCCATGATAATGTACAGATGGTTGGAGACGTCCTGATAGTCGTGGTATGCAACGATACTGGGATGATCAATCGACTGCATTATCCGCATCTCGTTCTCCAACTTCCGATCGAGCACGCCATTCTTCATGAACCTCCTTTTCTCCAGCTCCTTCGCAGCGTAAAGCTGACCATCGATCTTTGTAGCGAGCTGATAGACACTGGCAAATGCGCCTTTTCCGATATGGCCAACCACGTTGTAGACTTCGCCGCCATTCCAGTGCATTCCGAAGTGATTGTGTGGTACAGGCGCTTTCACGGCACTCTGCGGACGCTGAGCGGACGTAGGAAGATCTGGATCATCGTTGCGATCATCTCGTTGCCACCGGTCAAGAGCAGCAAACTGCCGACTCATGTAATCTTGAAACATCTTGTCATACTCGTCGTAAAATCCATCGCGGGACGGGAAGCGAACAATAAACTTGAGCACTTCATGCTTTGACGGAGAGAGTATTTGGACCACGGAGCCAGGACTGAGCATTCGCGAGTGAGGATGATGCGTCGTCCTGCCCTTGAGCAGAACATCGTCCACCATTGTTCCGTTCGTGCTCATGTCCCTAAGCATGAGAACGCCGGTTTCGTTGAAGAAAATGCAAAAGTGGACGTTGCTGACCCGCTTGTGAGAATCTGCTCGTACCACGATGTCGCACGCCTGGCTGTTACGCCCTATCACGAATCCGAGATGAGGCTGATGTGTGCGCGTCGAGAACCTCAAGGCCAGATCCATGGCCTGCTCCCCAGCGTTCTCGTTGAGGATGAACGTTTCTTCATCGTCGATAGCGGCATCGTTTCGGTCTGGTCGACGAAGACTCGAGTTCTGTAGAATGTGCTGAGGGGCACGAGCTGCTGTCTCCGAGACAAGACGGAAGGCTGCAGGAGTGGCAGGATGCAGGATGCAGATGACATCGGCGACGTCGTTGGCAGAGAGACCCGAGTTGTTCCTACCGATCCGCCTCGGGTCCACTGACGGCTGCGTGCACTGCGTCAAGATATCTTCTTCCACCATGCTATCCATTTGCTCGATCGCCATGTTACGTGCTGGTCCTGAAGCCTGCGCAGAAACGTACAGGCACCTCCAAGGCGTTGCAAGGCAACCGGCGCCCCGCAATCAGGTTTCGTGAGTTACAGGCAGAATTTCAAGAAGCAAGTCGTTCTTTCGAGCGAGACGGCGGTCACCAGCTCTTTATATGCTCAATCCCTCGCCGTCGCCCCGGCCAATGCCGGGTTGCTAAGGCGTCGTGCAACGCGTTTCTAGGGCGGAAACATCTATCTCGAGGGTGTCGATTCTGTTGCAGCCAAGCTGGATTTTCGAGGCAAGTGCAAGCCGCGTTCCGATGTGGTTGTACAGTAGTGATCAGGCGTCGTTCGTTTCGATAGTATCTCTTCGTCTGGTCGTGTCGAGCTTCGTGGTGTGCGTATCGAATGTATGGTCGTAGGATGGATGCAGACTACATTGGCCAGGCAACGGCGGCTAGGCAGACATTGGGTTGGTGAAAGTGATGGCAAAACTCGCTGGAGGCCGATACGGCCAAGTTGGCTATGGTCCAGAAGACAAGTGATGTCGTAAAGGGAGCGTGAAAGGTGCAAGTGGAAAAGTGACTCGGAGGCAGGCGATCGAATGTCACCAGGTTGAGCTGAGGCACCAAACCTTAAAGCGACGCCATGAGCACCGGTCCGCGTTCTAGCGTGATGCGGGTCGCGGAGTGAAAATGCCGAGCCGAATGGTTGGTTCAGATGCCTGGAAAGCGACATCTGAAACACTTCGTCTTGACTAGGACTCCCAGTCTTCCGCGACTTCACATTGATATTTCAGAAAAGTGATAGATCGTCCGCATATACTTTGGAGTTCACGATGTATTGATTGCACGTGGCTACGGCCTCATAGGTTTCAATGAATGATGCAGGCCTCAGATTACAGCCGTCTCAAAGCATCCCAACAGGATACACACTCGGCACATTCCCAGCATCCGGAATTATGCTAGGCACGCTCTCATACATCTTCACAGGCACAACTTCCTTCGCCCATCTCGGCGTCCTCCTCACTCTCCCCAACCCCTCAAGTTGATAAGCAATCTGTAAAAGCTTCTCCTCAGTCCAAGGCATTCCCAAAATCTCCATTCCAATCGGCACACCCTCAGGCGCTGTCTCGGTTGCTTCACTGAACCCCACAGGTACCGTGACGACTGGACTACCTGTCAAAGCTGCTAGAATACCATTCCGACCGCTTTGTGAAGGTGAGCCGAGTTTTACGACGAGATTTTTTTGTTCGGGGTAGATGAGGGCGTCGAGAGAGTTGGAGCGGAAAGTTTCTGCGAGGGCGAGAGTGAGGTCTTCGATGCCACGGCGTACGGAGTCATAGCTTGGTTTGCTTCCCAGGGTTTGGTTGGATGTCGAGGAGGCGAGGAGAGTTTTGACGTAGTCGTATTGAGATGGTAGCACGAAGAAGTCGTGGCTTGAGAAAAGCTCGTTGGCAGTATTTGGATGCTGACCGTGCAGCGAAGGTCTTTCTAGGTAAGCGTTCAAATGTTCGCGAAGCTCGAAAATTTGGGTGTCAAGTCTGTTCGAGATATCTGTCGTGTTGTACATCTTGTCGGTAACGTTGACCACAGTAACTCCGGCGGCTTCCAATTTGGCCGTAACGTTCTCCATGGCTTCGTTCACTGGGCTGATCTCTGGGGAAGATGTCAGATTGATGAAGCCATGAAGCAGACCGAGTCGAAGTCCCTTCAACAACCCGTTCTCAAGATCAGCAGTGAAGTCGACACCTTGCATGCCTGCCGGTACCAGAGCTGTAGTGTTGTCTTCGGAGCCGAACCCCACACTAGCCATGACAGTGAGAGCTGTGGCAATGTCTTTCACGTTTCTGCCAATCGGTCCAATGGTGTCCTGAGTGTAAGAGCACGGAACGATGCCAGTCCTGCTGATGAGGCCTTTAGTTGGTCGGCAGCTGAAAAGACAATTGGCACTTGCAGGTGAGCGCAAGCTGTTCACCGTATCTGACCCAGTGGCAAAGACTGCAAACGAAGCGGCGACAGCAGCAGCTGATCCGCCCGAGCTTCCGCCCGGAGTTCGTGTGTTGTCGTAAGGGTTGATCGTTTGGCCTCCAAGAGAAGAGACACTGATCCCTTCGAGTGCCAATTCATGCAGATTCGCTTTGCCCAGGATGATTGCTCCAGCTTTCTTGAGAGCAACGACGGAAGGGGCATCGACGGTAGGCTGAGATTGAGCTAAGCTTAAACTTCCTCCGGTGGTGACCATATCAGAGCTGTCGAAGTTGTCCTTCAGCAGGACTGAGATGCAGAAAAGAGATCCGAATGTGCCATTGTTCGCTTGCAGCTTCACATCGTATCCTTTAGCGATACGCAACGCCTGCGAGTTCAAGGTGAGGATCGCATTCGTTCGGATGTTCAACGCCTCGATACGTGACAGGAAGGAGGACACCACTTCTTGGCATGTCGTCAGACCAGTGTATAGGTTATGATGAGTTGACGAGATGGTTGCTTCCCGAGGATCGAATGCCGACTGTGCAATCACCAAAATAGAAGTCAGTGCAGCAAAAATCGAAAGCACATACATCTTGACGGCGAAACTTGCTGAAGAAGTGTGTAAGGAGACGCAAACATGATCGAATTGTAACCTACGTGAGCAAGAGATAGCCTAGTGGCTTGTCACTCGGGCCGTGACTTTGGCCGGAGGATCTTTCTCCGGTAGGCGTCATTTTGCCCACATGGCAATATTGTGGATTGCTCAAGGTCATGGACATCCTGATGCATAATTGTTATGGGATCTGAGCTGCAATGTAGGCGTCCTGGTCGGCGGAACTCATGTAACACTGTTTCATGGGCGCTCTGACGTAGCTGTGCTTCTCTGGTCATATGGACATGACGGCTCAGCTTAGCTATGCTCACCATAGACTTGTGTCCCCAGCAGAAGCAAGCTGACTCTGCTCGCCAAGCAGACCGCTCTTCAGCGATCTCTCTTGTCGTCATCGGTGTTTTTGGAGAGCGGTGCTGCGATCGCTGCAGTTCATGTGATTCCTGCAAGCCATGTCTCGACGCGATTGCAGATCGCAACACGTCTGCAGCGCAGAAACTGGACGGAAGGCCTGCAATGACCTCTCTCTCATACCAGTAGCATTCGTCGTATGCCGCAGTCGATTTCGAAGAGCGCTTATGCTGGAGGTATGCTCCATTCCGCCGTTCCAGCTTCCATGAACGAAGACCGACAGCTCCTCATCATCCTGTGCTACCAGTCATGCCTTGCTCAACACCTTGAGCACCGCCAAGACTCTCAAGACCCTTCTCATGAACCACATCAATATCAAGCTCTTCCATGACTTGGATTACAGTGCCCAATGACTCGAAGAAGCCATTCACCGAAACCCTGAGCATGCGATTCGTAGTAGCCTTGTACTCTGTCTTGAGTATTGTCGCAGCAGGATCATCAAGCTGGACCCCCTCCCCCTCCTTCGTGGCAGTAGCATGAGTAGGTTCCGCAGGCGCAGCATTGGCTAGAAGAGAGGCCTTGAATGTATCATGTTGCACAACACATTGGCTGTCTGGGACTGCTGTAACCAAGGTGAAAGACCTTTCGACCAAAGAAGACAATTCTGGATCAACAGAAAGTGTGCGCAAAGCTGCTTTGGCCAGGCGATTGCTCGGGAAAGGAATGTAGACCGTCCTATTCGAGATTTCAGCCGCGATGCCAGTACGTCCGTCTACGGTGGAAGACCGTACAGTGAGCAGGAAAACTTCGGATCATGAGCTGTCACCGCCATCATGCTTGCGGTTATGTTGTGTCTGGTGTACGGCGAATGGAACAGCAGCAGTTGCACGTGAGAAATGGTGGGGAAGAAAGGCTAAACTCAATACGCACTGGCTGCAAAGTGACGATCGTGAAGGTCACTATGATGATGCTTTCATCGAAAACGATTGCGGTGATGCTGAGGTTCACATGCTAACCGAAAGTTGGGACTAGCAATTTAAGTGAGCCATAAACATGTCGCGGTAGGTCATCAATACTACTTCTCCTGCCTACAAGCCAACGTACACCACCGACCTCAATCTACCAACACAGCAACAACAATGGCACAATCCTCCCCTTCCGAGTTCCTGACCTTCTACCGAGCACTACGCGCCAGCCATCGCGTAGCTTCGAGATCAGTACGACCCTTCAGTCAATCGATAGTCGCATCGCGCCCCGCTTCGAATCCAGACAAGAAACACGATATCGGCAGTGAAGAGAAGAACAAGAAACATGTTCTAGACAAAGGTCACGACCCGAATGTGCAGACAGAGCAGTCGAAGCAGGGCAGAGAGTGAGTAGTTCTTGCAAGACTTCTAGCGAGGGAGGCTTTGGGCTAATGGTGGATGCAGACACCGAGCAACAGATTCCGGAGGCGTAGCGACACAGCAGAAGAGCGGAGGTGCGCATGAGAAGGCGAAGAAAGAGTTTCCTGAGGCGCCTACGACGATTGGGTTTGAGGATGAGAGGGGCGGGAAGGGACATTAGGAATGAGTGGCATGGCTGCATAGCAGATGTATACACAAGAGTGAGAGATGCGGGATGCTAACGCTTCCTCCTGATCTACAGTCCAGTCTCCTTGATGTCACCGACTTGCTTCCCTGGAGGCATCTCACCGGGGACTTGCGCGACCCAATGGCCACTGCTGCTTCTTTCACTGGGTGTTTCGCCTTCGATGACTTCGGCATTTGCAGTAGTTTGATCATCACCAGCATGCATTAGGTGTTCCAAGTTTACCTTCGGTCCTTTGAACCACTTCCTAGCTGAGACAACCCACCAAATCATCACAAGAATCTGTCAATCATCAGTCAATGCTGCGCTTGATCAATGTCTGTCTTGGAAGAACTCACCATTGGACCTCCATACACAACAGCCGTCCAATTCATACCATCCGGCGTCAAATTGCTACCCGTAGTTGACGGCAAGCACAGAATCGGAACCATCAGCGCCACGAAGCCCGACGCAATCGTTCCTATCGGGATCGAGAACCGACCAAGGTTCCACGGCCCAGGCCTGAACCGATTACCGACGAAGAAAACACGAATGAAGATCGGAGTCGTAAATGCCACGAACGCAGCACAAGCCCCGATCGAGAAGATCGCTCCAATGGTCGTCGAACCTCCAAATATGAGGAGAAGCAAACAGCACCCGATAGCACAATTTACCCATACCGCATTCACTGGGGTCTGGCTTCGACGATTGACCTTCTTCCAAATCCTACTAAAAGGAAAGCAATCATCTCGAGCATACGCGAAAGTCACTCTCGAAGCTGCAATCATACAGCCTTGTCCCATGGCGAATCCAGCAATGATCGTAAGACTAAGAACAGCCAACACGGCTTTTTGCGGCAAGACTTGGATCAGATATGCTGCGAATGGTTGTCCCAGGTCGGATTCCAGAACGTCCGGGATACTGACAACCGTATACGCCACCACGAGCTGCAAGAACCATCCCGCTGTACCCCCTACAGCGGAAGTCAGGAAAATTGCCCGAGGAGAAGCGATGTTCGCGTTGGAACATTCTTCTGCCAAGTGGAAAGGCGAATCGTAACCGGACATTGTCCAGATGACTCCGATGAAGCTCATGAGCACACTGACACCGGGTGGGTAGTCGGTTCCTGGGTAGATATTTCCCCAAACCTCGCTGCTCGGCGTGAATCTAGGAAGGCCCTGCTCTTCGCGATTTGTCGCAGCGGGAATGAGGATGATTACTACCACGAGAGCTATGATGTTGAAAGTTGAGCCTGCGCTGTTGATTTTCGCGATCCATTTCGTTGGGGCGCTTGCCATGCAGGAGTGTATCAGCATGAGGAATACTGTTAAGAGGAAGGTTTGGTAGTTTGTTGGCACGTAGCTGGGGTTCTGGATACTTGCTGCTGCGAGGATCATGGCTGCGGTTCCGTAGTTGACACTGGGTGCTCCGGTGACTTGTCCGAACCAGTTGCTCCAGCCTGTGATCCATGCGGCCAGAGGTCCCCAGCCTGGCGGTGCTAGTACGGCTGCGGCGTAGTAAAGTCCTCCTGAATTGAAGGTCAGCAAATTGAGGTGTTCTCAAGGCATTGCTGTTTTTTTTATTACCGGACGTAGGCATGCTTGAACAGAGCTCAGCCATCGAAGCGGCGACGCTTTGAATTCCGATCATTGCGACGAGCCAGCCCCAGGTCATGCCTGCTGTGCCTGCGTAGCCCATACCATAATAAAGTGTCGAAGCGAAAGACGGGAGTAGGCCTAGCACGGCGAACGAAACGCAGAATGTTGTCCATAATGAGAACTCGCGCTTGAATTCAGGCTTGTACCCAAGTGCCGCGAGGACTTCTTCATCTGGTGTCCATTCGTGGCCGGAGTCATTGATGGGTATGTCACCGCCTTTCAAGACGGATGTTACTGGCTCCTCTGCAACGCTTCGCTTTCGCTGAGTCGCAGTGGAAGTTACGCTGGCGTTGCGCTTCTCGGCAATGCTCGCCATTGTGTATGTTGGGGCATTCGTGAGGAGATCCAATTGCGCGCAAGATGTTGTGCTATGTGGAGTTGTGTCAACCAGAAAGTACAATGATGTCTGTCTGCAGTATGGTTGACGAGATCGAAACAAGACTTGTTGGGTGACGCCAACTCCAATGTTCAGAAGGAGAAAGTGCTATCAATCGGTCTCGTCTTATCTCTTTCTATACATATTGGCTAGTAGATCATCTACCCTGCTGGCTGCGGCTGCGAACCACATGCCAAAACGGCACGTAGTTCGTCAAGCCTAGCTACACTGGAACGCCACGCTGGAACGCCATTATTATTGTTGATGAGGGGTTGGTGTAGCGTATTTTTGGTCTTTGGCGTGCCATCCTTCCCACTATCTCGGGAGACCAGAGCGAGAATGTAGCGATTTTATGATCATTCTAGTACATTAGTAATGAACAAATGAATGAGTTTGAGGTTTAACTTTCCGGACCGCTCTCGCGGCCGGAAACTAAGCCGCTATAGGATTAGAGAGAAACTCTACGTAGCTAAGTACAAAATCGAACTAATTATAGTATAGAATAATTAAATCGCTATTCTTGTCTAGACCGGTTCTAGTAGGTTTTCGGACTTTTGTATAAACATTTAGTAGGGAGTATCTTCTATCTACGATATTACTACTTAAATACTAAAATCCTATAGTAAAAGTCGTACTTCGTATCGGATTCGAGTCTAGCTATATACTCCTTTTTTTTCTAAGATTATCTAATATCGAAATTAGGCCTAAATATATTATCGTCGTTACTAACGCGTCCTTCTAGGTAGCTATCGCGTAGTATATTCTTAAATCTACTTTCCTCCCCTCTACTAAGCTTCGTATATCTTTAGCGTACTTCTATAGTAGAGGCTAGCGCTTCTACGTAGTCTCTCTAGTCCTACTAAAGTAGTTCTAACCTCTTATTACTTCTATCTAACGAGTAATTAGAATCCGACTCCTTAGATAACGAGCTAAGTAACTCCCTAGATAATAAGCGACTCGTAGAGCGGCTTAATCGTAGTAGTATAGACGAGAGTAGCGGGTCTAATTAAGGCTATAGTAGAAAAAGAAGATATCGTTAGGAAAGGGCGAAATACTACGAGATTACGTCGAAAATCCGAGAGAATAACCTTACTATAGTAAAGGTTATTCGGTATTAGGCTAGTAATCTATAGAAGAGTTTATATACGTAGCGGCTTAGTAAGCTATCTATATTACTTAATACTAAGTTAAAAAGGTATTAGGCTATCTACCTTAGTAGTAGTAAGGAGAGTAGGATTATTCGCGATCTAGATCGCTTAATTAGGAAGAGTCTATATAGGAAGTAG
>LFZO01000232.1:0-52038 GCA_001578225.1 Pseudocercospora musae | reverse complement strand
TAGACTATAGACACTACTTATATACGGGCTACCTAGTTACTAATAACAATAATTAATACGTTCTTAGGAATACGCTAGACCTACCTAGCTACGTTACTAGTAGAAATATAAAAATTCTACTATATAGTAATAAAGAGTTTTCGCGTAGTAACTAGCTATACGAAGTAGTAACGTACGCGAGGCGTATTCGAAGCGCTAGAGACGCGAGAGAATATATAGATAGGATAGCTTAACGAGGAGTTAGGTTTGTCTATAGCTAGGAATAGCTATACTAGGAGAAAGGGGATAATTGTAAGGACCTCGATAAGGTAAGGTCTCTTACTAAGCCCTAAGTATACTAAGCGGCGCGCGCTAGGGGCGTACGCTAGATATACGTAACTCGTATAGCCTTTTTAACCTAGCGCTTAGCGTAATCCTTTTAGGAGGTACTTGTTAGTTCTATCCCCTACCGTATTATCGGTTAGGCGGATGTTCTATACGTTACTATATACCTAGTCCCTAACAAAGAGTAACGCCTTCTTACTTTATAGTAAGAGTATAAGACTATAGGTTTAAAGCCTCGCTATAGAACTAGTAATAATAGATATCCGTATTCGGCGTATTCTTAGGATAATAGTAGTAGCTACTATAGTTTATATAAGTACTAAGAGAGTATATATAGTTAGCCTAGATCTCGGTCTTATAATTACTAGATCTTTGCTCTTCTATAATATAGGCAAGACTATCGATAGTTTGTTAGTCGTTTAGCTTTAGTTTACTAACTTCAAGAATAGCGCTAGCGAGAGCGTCCTTTAGCGCTATCTTAAACTTGATATTAATATAGACCTTATCTCGAGCCTTATATACAAATTTAAGAGCGGACCGCGATATCGAGTACTTTACTATAGTCCTTAGCTACAAGAGATTAGTATAAGAACGAGGTATAAGAACGCTCTTAGAATAGCTATTAAGCTTACTATTCTACTTCTAACTTTAATAGAACTAATCTAACTTCTTTATACTCGTAGCGGATATAACTAGTATATAACTTCCTATAAAGAGATCTTATTTCTTCGCTTTATCGATAGCCTAGTAGAAAGTATCTTTAGTAGGCTAAGTAGTAGTACTATACTATTTCTTATTCTTAATCGCGAGAACCTAATTACTATTAAGTAGATACTAGTACTACTTATAGCGTAGATCGTCTTAACTATCGTACGAGGCTATCTCGATATCTTCCTTATCTACTAACTACTACTTTACGAGACGCTATACTAACTTAGAGGTAGGCGTAGTAGGCGCCTTACCTATAGCTATTAACTCGCTAGGCTTAACTTATCCTTCTAAATTAATATTCTTATTACTAACCGCTATCGAAGCGTTATCTATCTACTTCGAATACTCCTTCTATACTACTACGTCGAATACGCGAGCCTTATTAAACCTCTTTAGTACTACTACCGCTAATTTCTTCGTCTTCGCGATCTTCTTCTTAGATAACTCGTACCTTATAATAGTATCTTTATAAGCTAGTAGGTCCTTCTCGACTAGTTTACGCGATCGACTTATATATATAGTAGGCGCCTATAGAGCGTTCTTTAGTAGTTTTAGAGCTATTAAGAGATAATAAACTAGTAATAAATTACTAGTAACGTAGACTATAGCGACGATATATACTATCTCTAGAGGTATACTACCTATTAAAGACATCTTTAAAGCGGTATAAGGATAACTATACTCAATCGATTAAATCGCTAAGAGTCTGTATAGACAGGCATCGAGATCACGAGGTTCTTGGCATTCTCAACCTAAACGCAAACAATAGTAGTAGCGTTAAATTACATACTACATTTCTTCACAAGCTTTGCGCGCATCTTCAAAGGCCATTGTCTCAAACGACTGTGGTCCAGACAGACTTTCCATCCGTCCTCACCTTGTTCTCATAGCCCAACACATGCATCCTCTGCTCGACGGTCCAATGCAGATTCGGCCTTGCCTCTTGCGCACATCGATGTCTCCCGCGATTCAAGGTGACTTTCTTCACCCATGCCTCATTCTTCCACAATCGCACTTTCACGGGCCAGAATTCAAGGATCCACCAGCTTTTGCCCACTTTGAGCTGATCGTTGATGTCTGAGATGCCGTCGAAGTAATCTTCGATTTGTTCTGGGATCCAGTCTTGCGAAAGTCTTCTCTTTTCTTTGTCATCGTAAAGATTCACATGATGCATGCCCATCGGCTCGTCCTTCCTGACGGGCTCAAGGACCGAAGCTCGTCTTTCAATCGGGCCCAACTCTCCCTTTTTGTGTCGCTCCGCAATTTCTGGGGGCGGAAGTTCACCTGGGTTGGGCAACTTTGTATATAGCGGCCAGAGGGTGTGGACGTCAATGCCTTCTTCCGCAAGCCGATGTGTCTTGAAGATGATCCCAGTGTTGCACTCGAAACATTGTCGAATCATCCATCGTAGCGGGATCTGGCTGAGCTTGTGCCTGACTTCGTTCTTGACAGCACCTCCACCAACATCTGCGTGACAGCCGGTGAACCAAACCTCGTGCACGTCGGTTGATGAAGAGGCGGCGTCCCCCTCCTCGGCCATGACTTTCCACTCTGCTTTCGACCCAAAGTCAGTTCGCTCCCGGTATCGGCAGGTTTTGAACTTGGCCCGTCTTTCGTCCAAGGCCATCGCGTGTCGGAAGTGGACAGATCGATTCGTCGGCGTGCTGCTCAACGGCAGTTTTCTTGGTATGAAACCCACACTCGCTACGCTGTCGAAGACTCCAACAAAGTACACGTTCACATTGATGGAGAAGGTCTTTTTGAAGTCGGCGCTCATCTTCCAACCCTCGTCACTGTCATCTTTGTAGTACTGGTACGCGAAAGGCACCTGGGCGACATTATGCGCCGGTAAAAGGCCGACTTTGTGTATCATCCCGGCCAAGCATCGTGCAGTGTAGGCTCCTCTCGAGAATCCGAACAGACAGATCTTGTCGCCCTCCTTATAGGTTTGCATGAGGTACCTGTACGCATCTCGAATGTGAACACCAAGTCCACTCCCCACGGCCATATCAACTGCAGCGTTCATGCCATTTGAGAGTCCGCCCCCATCGTATGTTCCAATGCCGGACTGGTAGTACGAAACTTGCGAGGGATCGGATTTCTTGAGACAGCTGACCAGATGCACGATGTTGCTGTTGTCGCTGTCGAACTACAGTTTTTTGATCAGCAGGAGCCCCCGTCACATTAGATGCTTCGAAACATACCTGATCGCCGGTGCCATCAAGTGCTACGATAATATTCCGGCCCTTGTGATGGTAGTTCTGGCCATCTCTTACCGCCCGAATCTCTCGTGGAAGCTGTGGCGTATGTCGTTCGTGGTTTGGGGACGACGCTTCGCCCATTGGCATTACATCCTTTTCTTCGTCTACGGGCGAAGACTCGGCCTGAAACCACTCGTCGCTTTTCGCGGCTTCGCTTTTGGTTCTGTCACTCATGATGATGGCGGTCCGGTGTCAAATGCCAAGATGATGATATGCAGCAAACATATGAGAGTAGTCTAAGGTCGGGGACAGAGGAGAGGTGTGTGACGGAGGACTTGTACCTCATGCCGGATGCCTTCTGTTGAGCATGACGATCGCATGCATTCATTACACCTGCACCGTCGTGCCGCGTGCGGTATGGCGGACATGACGGACGCCAAAGACGATTAGTACCTTTCTGGCGTCTGCGATCGTCGAATGCTGTCACGGTCCGTCAATATGGCTCGTCCCATGGCGTCCATCCGGATGCTGAGTGCAATAATCCAATTGCTACATGGGACATGTCAGCCTCTCAGGCTTCTCAGCGTGCACAGTGCACACCGATCAACATGGCGGTGGCCCAGCAGCGTATAGACTCTACTAGAGCTCTGGCAGTGGCTTGAAGCAAGATCGGTTGTAGCGGACACCGAGGTTGGGATCTGCATTGGGCTCTGCTTTGGGATAATGCAGTGTGTATACGTATACATACAGCAGATCGAGCCCTCGGGTTGCACAACGGGAAAGTACTGTAACAATAATGACTTTGGCAGGCTGCAGGCTGCAGACTGCAGACTGCCCCAAACACAGAGCTGAAATGCCATCGGGTCCAGCATCTTTATTCTACCAGCCAGGTACCAAAGCTCACTTCGAAGTTCGAACATGGTCGAGAGTAAATGATAAGTTCCAACACGCCAGGAACCTCCTTCGCGTCGCCAGGCATCGATCTAGAAACCTTCCAACCTGCAAGCATCAACACCTATCTCCCGATCTTGAGCCTAAATGAACTTCAGGGCATCCATGCTTGGTCCCATCAGTTCACCTGTCACACGTAATGCCACCGTCGCCGAAAAGCGAGCGCAGACACGAAGAAGTTGAGTCGACGTATATGCCAGTATCTCTATGCCGTGATGGATGATGGAAAGAATGCCGCACCAGGACTTGCTGCTCAAAGTCGCCCTTGCACTGACCAGCAGCGCCCGGGGGCCTCAGATGGACCCTGCTGCCGCCCTGTCAGGCACAGAAACGGCTCAAATATACCTCCTTGCGACATACTCGCCGGCAATCGAGCAAGCATCATTACCACAAGGGCAGAGCCTCGACCGTAGTAGCCGTGTACGTCGCGTGTCAGCACTGCCGACCGCGTTGGAGCTGTGATCGTGGCATGGCATCCGATTGACATCCCGATGCTCTGCACAAGCCACCCTATGCTCTTTTCTTGACATCCTCGCTGGAGAGAGAGAGAGAGAGAGTTTCTGTAAGGCTGTTGGCAACGGCATCGTACATTTACACGTATCTTCCACCAGCTACATCATCAGGCACCGGCACCTCAATCCCACAAAGCGCTGGTCAGCGAGTATCTCCATCGACTCCACATTTCCAGCTTTCACAACACCTGCTGTAGCACCCAGCTCAATGTCAGTCGAGCGCAGGCCGAGCAATCTCGCCAAACATGAGTCGCAGACACTGCCTCTGGACTTGTCGCTAAATAGCTCGCACTCGGATGAAGACAGCAGCACCTATAGCAACGATGCTCAAAACGCACTGGAAAAGGAGATTGACATCGGTCCTCGTCAGAATCTACAGCATACGGCATCAGCAATACCGAAAGTCTGTGGGTACCGAAGCTCACTTTCAATACGTCCCAAAACTGCCGAGCCCCCTCCCAGACAAGTCCCGTTCGAATCATCTCCAGTACGCCGTCGCACATCACTCGGACCGATCGAGCAGTCGCCAGTATCTCCAACATCGTCAGGGTTTCCCAGTGTGGTCCAACTGCCACCAAAACTCGTGGCCAGACCTTCGTCTCCCGTCATAGGAATGGACGAGAAATCAGTTGTTATACAGACTGGCCCTCCGAGCAGTATGGACTGGGCAGAACCATCACGGCGGAGAAGACGGAGATGGATGTTGATATCTTTGTTGTCCTCGTTCGCGGTGTTGATTGCTTTGGGCGTTGCACTTGGTGTGTACTTTGGTCTGCGAGATCGCCACAGGACTTGAGGATTGAGGACATTCTAAGATTTCCTCAGGATAGAGTTCCGGTTGACATGTGAATAGGTATTGTATGATGAAGCGACGGAGAAGCGATGAACCTCTCCGCTTTTTCCAATTAAACTTGTCTCTGGGTCTGAAGAATGTCGTTAAACCACGTCGTGTGCAAGACACAGCAATTGAATCTATGCCCGTCCTCAGCTTGAAGACAACTCTCGGCAAGCGAAGCACATGGATGTATGACCGGACGGAATCGATACAATCCGTCGGCCCAATACCGTGGCTGGAGCTCTGCATCTTTCGGGTTGGCACGATAAGGGCCCGAAAGACTACAATTCTGTTTTGCAGACATATTGCTCCTCACTACCAAAATCCTGCGTTGAACGTACCCGGTAGAGGAATCTGTGCTCAAGGTCTGCGATCTTGGCGGGAAGATTGAGGTCCTGTAGGCGGCTTCGCTTGGAAATTGGAACATGTGGCGTGGAGAGGAAGGTCGATGCGCTTCTTTGGGACGTTTTGACGTACACTCCACTGGGTTGGGAGGATTTATAGGGCTTGGTCTGAATAATCATTTGATTGGAGTGGACACCTTGCGGGCCAGAAGTCAAATCAGTGGCCCAGATCAGGCTGAGAGCTAGCAGCATCATGAAGTAGCTTAGTATGGTACTGGATTGCTCTAGATTGTATTAGCCTGCCCCAGTAACGATCAATGTACATGGAGAATCTTGTTTGGGTGACCCGAGTCAATGATCAACGTGCTGCCGGCGTGTGTTTGCCATGGAAGCCGATGCCGACTGGAGCGCCGACTTCTGCTCTGCCAAGCTCCTTCATAGTAGCGGCGTCAAGACAAAGCAGATAGCTCGTTCCCGTCATTCCGTTGTAGACGATGGACAATATTGCACCCTCATCCTCAGCCTGAGCATTCGGCGCTGGTATAAAGAAAGGCTTGGTTGGTGTATGCTTGTCAACGCTCCACACGACAGATGTCTTCGTTTCGGTATCGGTTTTGACGAGGCCATCGAAGAAAGACGACTTTCCGGAGTCCTGGGCTGCCCACACATAGCGGTGTCGTCTGAGGAGGTAGTTGGGGTTGCACATCTGAAGGTCTCCAGTTTCGCTGCCAAGGATCGAGAGTACTCGCGTCGCTTCTCCAGAAGGTGCTGCCTGAAACGCCATGTTAACGGATGCGTTACCAGGCAATTGGACTTTAGAAAGCCTGTACCGAGCCAACTGCGAAGTCTTGCTTATGCGACAGTTCTTGTTGAATGCCTTGTTGAAGGCTGCTGTGTTTGATTCATTAGACACGAGATTCTTATAGTAGAATCGATGGAGGATGTCGAGGCTCTTGAACTCAAAGAGTTCGCACATGATGTCCACGGTTCCATCTTCATTCGGCTCTTCCCAAGCGTTGGTGGTGTTGAAGCAGAAGAAGGCCGGGCTCGTAAATTTCTTGACCAGTCCAGCACCGTGCCGGTCAATGACAAGCCAGGTGACTTTGCTGCTTGACTTGAGTGGTGCCAAAGAGTCCATGATGTTCCGTGTGCAGAGCATGTCCATGCCGCCATTCTTTAGCAGAGACGAGAACACGCACAGGATCACGAAATTCTCGGTCAACAACATTGAATGGATGTAGGCAGGCGGTAGGTCTCGATCAGATATTTCTGCTAGTATGTCCACCTTGCCAGTCTTCGGGTTCGCGCGAAAGACACGATATATTGTTTTCGGACCCAGCTCTAGGTTGTAGTTGAACCACTCACCAGTTTTGGGATCGTGTGGTGCGTGTGCACCCGATAGTTGACCCTTGAGTTCGGGGTGCATTTTGACCTGTCGCGTAATACCAAGAGGCTCCAGGGTGTCTGCGTCGAATGTCTTCAACGAAAGACTGATTAGTCAGGCCACTCGACACGGTGTCATCGATCGGAACTTGCCTTCCTGATTCGGGCGTCTGTAGTCAAGACCAGGACTTTCCTTTGACCTTTGATGTCGGGCATCTCGCAGAGCATTGGCTCGCGTATGGACACTCCGATATTGGCGTTCGTTGGGTCCGAAGCGTATGTCAGCTCAGGCGGTGGCTGCGTGGACGTGGTATTGTCGAAGGTATCGCGCATGGCTCGCTTTTGGCCGAACGTGAGCCCTTCGAGACGCCCGGTCCTGCGGGCAGTATCGATCACTCCGTCCACGTGACATCTCGACGAGTAGTGGACTTCAGAGCACACATCTCTGCCTGGGACAAGCTCGAAGCGGTAGAGGTATGAGAAGCCATCGAACCACTATGTGTCAGTCAGCACTGGGAGGAGGTGAGGTCGAGTGCGCATCATGCTCACATGGTCACATGCGAAGTCAGCATCGCGGCACTCGGCTCGTGGAATGTGGTAGCCGCCAGGACCTGCTCTGTGGAGTGTGCCCGCAAGATAGTTCGGGAAGTAGCCGGACACCTCGAGCTTGGCCTTTTGCGTTTGCGCCTGCAAAGCGTTGAACTGGTCTGGTAAGCATATACGCATCTTCGCCAGGAAGAAGAGTGAAGATCTCACTGCTCCAGCATTTGGCCAATCGTTGTAGTGCTGCATTGCTGGTCGCCTCACGATCTCGCTTTGCCACACGAATCGCCAACCTGAACCAAGCGATGGCAAGTTGGCATCGACGATTGCAACGGAGCTTTGCTCATATAGGTACTCTCACGTCGACCATGTGCCATTTGACATTGCACGCCGTATCCCGACGCCATTGAACCATCTTCATGCCGTATACGTGGCACCATGCATACCTGCACGAAGCATGATGCCAGGCCCCATGGCTGCTGTAATATCACACTAGAATATCAATTCAGTCGGTCTGAGTGTTCTGCGCCTTGGAAAGGTTCGAGCTGGCCGAGCACTGCTCTAGCAGCAGCACCGTGGGCTTTTTTGTTGGACATTTGACGCTGCGTATGCTCTCACGATCAAGCACAATGAGAATCATATCAAACATTGTTCTGTTGTCTTGCCGTGGCACCACGGAGTCGGCTAACGCATGCGTGTGCATAACCTTTCCAAGGAACGACTTCATACACACGTAGCCAACACTCCGTGGCGTATTTGAAGCCATTCTAAATTACATACTGTTCTTCATCTCTTCGCACACCAAACGAGCTTGGCGATCTTCGCCTCCAAGCATCGGCTGCTTAGCGCAAAGAAGTAGTCTGTTGTGATCGAGCGGTGCAGTCGATCATCATGACAAGCGGCGGAATTGTGTGAGCAGGACCAGATCGCCACTCGTCAACACCACTTTTCCAATCTTCCTTCTCTTTGCTCCTGGACCGCAGCGCGAGCGCTTACTCCGCGTCCAAGATACACGCTGGGCCTATCGCAAGCACTCTATCTCCCCCTTCATTCATTCGAGACTTTGCCTGCGTCTGGTCACGTACGGCTGCGGCTGCGGCTGCGGATGCGGATGCGTTATGGAGGCCTATACATACCAAGTGTTCAATGGACCTTCCGGCTACAGACCTTCCGGCTCTTCCACACCGCCTTTTCCAATTCTTCTTACCTATCCATTCTTTATTTTCTACCTTTTACACTCGCTACCTAGTCTCTATCGACTCGTAATACTTCTAATAATAGGTCTATATATCAATCTATCGTTCTAAAAGCTCTAGATTACTACTTAGATCTATAGTAGTACTATAAAGAAAGAGATTACTCGATATCTAGAGTAGAAGACTAGCTATACTAGATCTATACCTACACTCTAATAAAGGCTAAGAGAGTAGAATATCTACTATAGATACTAAATAGACTATTATAGAATAAGGTATATTAGAATTTAGGGCCTTAAAGATCTATATTACTTAGATCTTCTATATTCTATAGCTAACTAATATAGAGACAATTAAGATACTATAGATAGATAGATTTAATATTAGATAATATAAATACTAATATATATTAAAAACTTAGTCTATATAGCCTATAGATTAATATTATTAGAAAGATATAAAAAGATAAGATAAGGGATAGTAGTAGTACTATAGGAATAGTTAGAAAAGTCTATAGTATAGATATATAGATAGATAGATAGATATTTCATTTGCCTATTGTAGTGCCTTTTGGCCTATGTAGGTCTATTTCTATATATTGTTTTGGGTAGGAAACCAACTTGGTTAGTAAAAACCTCCCTCCTATCCTATTTATAAGTATTATTCTTCCTCGTTTCTTTGCTTTCCGTTCCTCTAGGGTATACTAGTGTTATGGTTGTTACCCTCTAACTACCTTGCCTACTATCCTACCCTCCTTTCCCCCTCTTCTTCCCTCCTTCTTATCTACTCCTTAGTTTCCCTTACTAGTACAAATTGTTATACGAATCCCTATTTAATAATCTACCTTACTATCCTCTTTAGGTCTTCTTTGCTTTAGATTAGCTTGTTATATTCCCTTTCTATTGCTTTTAATCTCTAATTACTTCTACCTTCTAACTATTAGGGGTAGACTAGTAGTATATGCTTAGGGTTCTAAGATTGGTAGCTATATTAGTAAGCTCTACTTTCGATTCCTAGGACGTTTCTTCTAAACAGGTAAGATCTAAGTCTAATGTGTTTAGATCTAATTTAGATAGCTAGGCTTGCTTTGGCCCTATTTAGGTCCTTATAGAGCTAGTAGTTGTATTAACCAAATTTGATTAGTGCCTTTAAGGTTCCTAGTCTAACTTGTGTTTTATTCTATTCCTACTCCTATAGGTATTTAGTAATTGATTCTGCTAAGCTTTGTTTCTTTTCCTTTAGCTTGTCTTCCTTTAGCCTTATATTTAGTCTTCGAATCTCCTTCTCTAGCATTTCTCTTATTAGGACTCTATATTGCTCTAGGTCCTTAGCTTTCTAGGGAGTTATTTGTAGTCTATCTAGCCTCCTAGTCCTAATGTACTAAGCTTTTATCTTGTCTAGTACCTTTTAGATAGTCTATTAGGCTAGGTATTCTATTGTCTTTGCTATATATTAGTATCTTAGTCCCTTAAGGTATTGTTTAACTAGTAGTATCCCTAATTCCATTTCTACTATCCTTATTAGTATTGTTTTGTATGCTTCTAGGATTTTCTTTAGGCTTTAGGTTTGGGATCTGCTAATTAGTTACTTAATCCTCTTTAGTATTTTCTCCTAGGCTATCCATATCTATGCTCTATATAGCATTGCTAGCTTAATAATTGCTTTATACATAACTTTAGCCTTCTCGAATGTAGCCTTTTATGTCGAAGCTATAAGCCTATTAATGGATTACATATTAGCATCTACCCTCTACTTTACCTTCTTTACTTATAGTCCCTAATTTAGTTTTGGATCTAGCTAGATCCCTAGTACCCTAAGTTCTATTAATGGTTAGGTTTCAAAGCCTTAAATAGTAATTGATTGCTTCATATTATAGGTTGTTTTAGCCTTACTAAAATAGATAAGCTAGTATTTTTCTAGGGTAAATTTTGCTCTATACCTCCTTGCCTATTCTTTATACTCTTAGTACTTCTCTTCTAGGATCTTATAGTTAGTTTCTATTATCTTAGACTAGGCTAAGATATTTGTATTATCTACGAACCTTAATGCTAATGTATTGTTTGATTCTAGGAGTAGGAGTAGGTCTACTATGAAGATAAGGAAGAGGATTAGGGAGAGTGTTAATCCTTAAGGGATTCCCTTTTTAGTTAGCATTAGGTCTAATTTGAACTTGCTTAGAATAAGCTATGTTAATCTTTCCTATAGGAAGGACTAGATGAATTAGACTATCTAGTTTAGTATAGCTTTCTACTTAAGTATATATAGGAGCCTTTTATAGGAGATATTATTAAAGGCTTCTAAGATATTAAGGGAGAGGAGGGTTGCTATCTAGTTTTAACTATAGTACTAGATATACTTGATCTATTCTATGATTAGTTCTATAGCTATTAGTATTAACCTTTTCTTTCTTCCTCCTATCTAGCCTTTAGGAAGGATATTCCTTTCCTTAATAAAGGTTATTAGCCTTTTAGTAATAATCTTCTCTAGTACCTTACCTATTATATTGAGTAGGGCTATTAGTCTATAGGCTTTGAGCTATGTATAGTCCTCCTTCTAGGGCTTCCTTAGTACTACTATTAGGGATTTCCTAAATAGTCTTAAGTAGTGTCCTAATACTAGGCTTTATATAAAGATATTGGCTAGTACTAGGGCTAGCTCCTTCTTGCATGCTTTTAGAAGTTTGTTATAAATCTTGTCTTCTCCTAGTACCTTATTACCTAGTATTTTCTTTAGGATCCTTTCTATAGTTTTAGGTTTAACCTAGGTATCTCTTAGTATGTCTAGTAGTAGAGTCTCTAGTTCTTTCTCCTTTATGTCTAATAGGTCTACTTATACTTTTCTATAGAAGAAGTGTTAGCCTAGGGCTCTTGCTTTTCCTTCTATTGTAGTCTATATTTGCCTTTATTAGTCCTTAATGTCCGGGAATTGTAGTAGTATGTCCTTTTCCTATTTAGGTTTCCTTGCCTATTTAGCTATCCTCTACATTTCCTCTAGTTTCTTTATAATCATCCCTATTGTAGATCTCTATTCTTGTATCTTATCTTTCTTAATCTAGATCTTCTTTTCCTAGTAGGCTTTGTTATAGTTGTCCTATACTTCCTAGGTGTAGGTTTGTATCTACTACCTTCTAGCTTTCCTTACTACTTTAACTTTCCTTATATACTCACTAGTCTAGTATAGTTACTAATATAGTAAATGTCTCTTTACTAGGGTATGCTTTTTAGCTACCTATCTCAGAATTCCTATTAGTTCTTCTACTACCTTATTAATGTCCTCTAGTTTTAGTAGGTACTTTGTTAAGAGCTCCTCTAGTTTTAGGTCTATTTCTAGTTCCTCCCTAATCCTATCCCATTAGGCTCCTTTCTAGTTAAGCTTTTCCTCTAGTTCCTATTCCTAATTAGCCTAGATATTTAGCTCAACCTATACTAGGAAGTAGTCTAATGATTCTTCTAGTTCCTAGTTAATCTTGCATCTTGTAATCCTATTCCTAATCTAATGTAATGCAAAGTATAGGTCTAGTATACTACTACTTCCTCTTACTTCCTAAGTAACTAATCCCTTTAGGGTAATAATTTCTATTCCTTCCCTCTCTAATATATTAATTAGCCTTCCTACTAGGAAGTAGTAAGCTAGGGTAAAGTCTAAGCCCTAGAGGGGGTAGTAGAGGTTGAAATCTCTAAGTAGGACTTAGTAGGTGTTCCCCTAAATAACCCTAGGTATTCTTTCTAGGGTTTTCAGTTAGGTACTACTTCTTAAGTCTAGTAGTAGGTTATATATGTAGTAGACTTAGAGTATACCTTAGGATGTTTCTACTTAAACTAATGTTAGGTCCCTATCCTCCTATAGTATAGCCTACTAGGTCTCTATAGCTATCTCCTTACTAATGTAGATATATGTCCTTAGAGCTCCTTAGTTGTAGATAACTAGGTAGTATCTTAGGTCTTTAATAGTTACTAGTCTCTTTATGTATAGGTTAAGCTAGGGCTCTTGGATTACAATAATGTAATGTTTTTTTAAGTTTAGTACTTGAAGGAAGCTCCTCTATACCTTATCCTTACTCTTATTAACATTGTACTATATAATGTTTAGTAATGTTGTAATATTTATTAGGTTTCATCTATATCATTTCCTTATAAGTTTTCCTTTAGTCTTTCCTTACTTTAGACTAGTATTTAACTAAGCTTCTTCTACCCTACTTCCTTTCCTACAATGTCGAGGTATCTTAGTCTCCCTAGTTGCTAGTAGCTCTCTAGTACTAGTAAGGCCCTAAATGAGAACCCATTATCTTGTCTTAACCTCTTTTATAGTACCTAGCTAGGTTGCCTCTATACCTAGCTACCCTAGCTTGTTGTATACCTTGTTAGTGTATTGATTCTAGCTTCCTTTGCCTTCTTAGCTACCTGTATTCTTACTAGGCATTCCTTTACCTACGAAGGGTATCTTTTAGTATAGTATGTATATCTTGCTTCTCCCTTATATACTTTGTATTCTTTAACCTAGTAATCCCCTATATAATAGGAGTAGGTATTAGTTGTTTTTGTATACTTAGCTACTAAGTATCTATAGTACTAATATTTGAAGTACTGCATTATCCTATAGTTACTTCTATGTACCTCTGTTTCTAATCTTCCAAAGTCCTAGAATAGCCCTCGGTCTAGTACTATATTAGCTTGCTCTACATTCCCTACCTAGATAATTAGGGAGGACTACTTCTTAGTCTCTTCGATTTTCCTTTTAATCTATGCTACTTTTGTAATCTTTAGGCCTAGGCATATAGCTTAGTTTTGTCTCTATAGGTTCCTAATATCCTATTCTTCCTTAAAGCTCCTTATTATACTATAGGCTATGATTATGAATTGCTATTAGGAGACCTTCGCGGTTTTCCCTATCTTGGTTATCTATTCTTTTTGTGTTTCTAGCTTCTTTTTGTCCTACTTCTAGGCTATAAATAGCTTGATTACCCCTTTCCCTTCGTTCCTAGCCTTAATAACCTCCTTAACTGCAATTCTTTCTATAATCTCTTTCCCTAAGAGTCCTTAGATTTCCTTTTGCTCCTATAGGTCTATAATATAGACTCTAACTACTGTCCTTAGGGGTTTTGGCGCCTCCTAACTAGCTACTACTACCTAGGTACGGTAGTTTAGGCTTGTCTCTTGTTGTTTCTTCGTAATCTTTACTACTACTATATTAGCTACCTTTGTAATTATGTAGCCCGCTTGATTATGGATTGCTTTTAGTCCTCTAAGGAGTTCTAAGATCATTATCCTATATGCCCTCTCCGGGGTTTTTCTATCTTCTGCCTTTAGTACCTCCTCTGCCCTAGTACATAGTACTTTCCATTCGTCCTCCCTCCCTTCCTAACTGTTTTCCCTTCGTCTCTAGTTGTTCGCTACTATTTTTTATAACAAAGGGTATTATATATATAGTATAGATATATAGTAGAAGAACTCTATATATCTTTATTTAATTAAAATATAATACTATAGATAGATAGGTCTACTTACTATAGACTCGTTATTAGTAATTAATCTATAGCCTATAGACTATAGATAACTACTTCTAACTATTTATAGAGGCTAAGTATATTATACTACTAGTCTACTAAATTCTATAGAACTATAAGTATATTATAAATAGATATAAGAGTACTATAGTATAATTATTACTCTAAGTCTAGATTACTATACTCTTAGTAGTAGTAAGTACTACTCTTTATCTACTAAGCTATATTACTTACTATAATAGTATTTCTTTTTATTAGTAGTAGACTAATAAACTTCTTAAAAGTACGGATTAAATTATTTACTTTACTATCTAATTATATAGTTATACTAGAGATATACTAGTAGTTATATATATCTATCTTAGTAGTATTATTATAGTATAGTACTTATAAATAGTTAGAATATATATACGGGGCTCGAATATATAATTATTCTCTATTTTACGATAGTAGAAATCTACCCCTTTAGTCGCCCCCTAGCTTAATTTAGAGAGGAGAGCCTCTGCGGGCCGTACTAACAGGTTGAGGGCAAGCCATCCATCGTATCTACAAAACAAAACGACACCTAGCGATGCATCTAATATACCTTCCATTGAATACTCTTCTACAGCCGGCTCCTGCTCACTGAGCCTGTAGCCTGGTCCTCTAACTTCGCGATCGCCTCCATCGTCCTCCTTATTCTCGCCTTCTGGTCTGCGGTAGGCTCCGGATATGGTCTCCTCGGGCGAAGCAAGTATGCTGCATTGTGGATGCCCGCTCGTGGAGCCGTCATAATGGCGGCAGCATATTTTGTGTTGGCGATACCGGCCTTTGTTGGCGACTCTGCAAGTGACAGGGTCTTTTGCAGAGCCAGGGCTTCGTCATGTCTGCCAGCCTTCCAAAGCTGATAGAGTCGTGCGACGGATTGTGGAAAGACGTTGGCAAACGCTGCTATGCATCCGGCACTTCCAACAGCGAGACCTCCGAGCAAAAAGTCTGATTGTCCGCCAAACACTGCGAAACGAGAGGTCTCAAAGACAGCTGCGAGTCGAGCAATCTTAGCAACCAAACCACAAGTCAACTTGACGCCCACTACGTTTTCATTGTCCTGCGCAATCTCCGCGATGAGATCAGAATCCATGTCTACACCACTACAGACTGCTGGGAAGTTGTAAAGGATGATCGGAAGAGGCGATTCGCTTGCGACTTGCTTGTAGAAGTCCTTGATTACCGCGTTTGAGGTCTGCTTGCCGAAGTATGCACATGGCAGGAGCAGGGCAAAGTCCGATCCAGCCTCATATGCATCTGCTATGAACTCCAATGCTTGAGCAGTGGAGTGGCCCGAGACTCCAGCGATGATAGGGCAGCTGGCTGAAATCGATGCACGAGCAAGCTGGAGAAGCGTCTTCCGTTCTTCTTTGGTCAAGAGAAACGTCTCGGCATTCGTTCCAAGAATTACAAGACCTTGTACGCCGGTGCTTGCCAGGTACTTGTAGTACTTCGCTTGTGCATCGAGATTGAGTTGGTCTGCATTTCGCTGGTAGAAAGTTATCGCTGGCACATAACATCCAGGCTCTGGGACCGGGAAAGAATGCTTCCCCATGGCACGATGTGCGGTTGGCTCTCGCGAAGCTGAGGTCTGTGTTTCAGTCGCCATTTTCGGTCCTTGCGAAATGTTACGTCGAGTCGATCAAACGCTATTAAGGAATGGAGTTCAACTTCAGGGTGAGTACTTACGTTACTGGCTCGGCCTCGTGCTCCTATGATTGTCAATGTATAGACATGCCTGTGCGCGTAGTGCGGAAGCGTTAGCCGCCCTCCCCAGGCTGTGATAGACCGGCATCCACTTCCGATACTACAAGACTCAATGCACTCAATTGGGATAGGCTATTCACATCGGAACGCTGCTGCCGCTCGCTTTACGACGAAGATGCAACATTCGTTCGCACGAGGGTGCCTTGACACGAGATGGTTGCAAACTCGGTCGCGCAGTGAGTTTGGATGACGTGGTGATGATAGCGATCAGAGAGACTCAACGAGAACGCTCAATCGTTAATGCTCTAACTCTAACACGATCATTACAGCCAACATTACAACCTTGCCCGGATCAGCTTTTCCTTGGCCTTGACCAGATCTCTCAGCTCTGCACCCTTGCCAATGCGCCAACTGACGTTCTCGCCCCAGTTCTGCTTCGTGAGGTCAACCGACTTCCACTTCCAGCGTTGCTCTGACTGCTTGCCATCACCAAGTAGCTGCGCCACCCACTTGCCAACGATTGGCATCATTTTGAAGCCATGTCCTGAGTCGCCTGATAGTGCGACCACTGAATTCTGGGTGCCTGGAACAAAGTCGATGCAGTAGTCTGAATCTGCGGTATCTGCAAACCAGCAGAGTTTCTGGTCCACAAAAGGCCGGTCAGCCATCCACGGGAACGTCTCACTCAGCAACTGCCTGAGCTTTTGTTCATCTTCAGCAGGGATGAAATCTTGTGGCTGAGGTAGACGCTCTTTCGGTGCTAGGGAGACGCCATCAGATCCTGTATTTGTGAACCCAACGCCCAAAGGACATAGCTTGAACAGCTTGGTCTTTGGATCCGGCTCGAAGAAGAAGCCCAGATCTCGCACATTGGTAGTTGGAATGCCTCGAAGGAAGTTTGCTTCATCCTCGTTGAGCTGAACATGCGCAACTGACCAAGCGCGTGCAGTTACAAATTTGCCAAGACCAGGAAGAAGATCGGCGCCATGGGCGCCCAAGGCACATATCGTCAGATCGGCCCTGTGCTTCTTTCCGTCGGCAGTCTCAAGACCGACGCACTTGGAGGCAGAGTACAGGAGCTTGTCGACCTTTCCGGCGCTCTCGCCAAGAACGAATTTGACACCGATTCTCGCACAGTGTTCCCAAATGCCTTTCAATGCATCCGCGGAATGACCATAGCCCGCTAATCGATTGTAGTAACCTTTCCATCCATTTAATGGCCCAGAATACTGCCACGTGTAGTCCTTGAAGTCCTTGGCACTCTCAAGTCTCCGAATTCCAGTTTTGAAGGCCGGGTGGTTTTCAACATTTGAAAGGGCATCCTCAAGGTGTTTGATCGCCTTTGCTGGGGCTCTGCCAGTTGCTGCAACCACGTAACCAGTCTGGTGGAAGTATGGGCCATACAGCGCTGTTTTCCATTGCTCAATAGCTTCCTGGATCAAGGTCAGTCAAGTTTGCAAGGCAGATCAGCAACCGAGCACTCACTAATGTCAAATTTGTATAGAATGGGTCTTCATATTCCGCACGGATGATCTTGTTGATGTCCCATGCTGCAGAGTAGGGTGATGGAATCTTTTCAGCTCGCTCATAGACAGTGATGTCGGTATAACCCGCACTCGCCAAATGCTGAGCTGTTGACAGACCCCAGGCACCGCCTCCAACAATTGCAATGGGCGAGTCTTTGGAAGGCATGTTCGCTGTCGGTGTTGAGGCGTGAAAGGTCGACTGTGAATTGCTTGAGATGCTAGCTTATGCTTTTGACAACAAACGTTACCGGACCTTTCGCCTCGATTCGGCTGACAGTGAAGACATGCGCAGGCACGTTGAGTGATGTCGGGGTACCTTGCCGTCAACGGCACCGGCCAAGTATGTCGGCCAGCTCTGCTGTACCAAGAATGCCGGAGCCAAAGCTCGACCGGCTTCCCCACCGACGCTACGGATCTCTTTGCCGAATTTCAACTACAGTACGCTTGACTAGACTTTCAAGGCCATGCATCAAATTTCCTAAACGGTGCTGGAGCTCTACGCATGACCTGCAGCATGACCGACAATATGGCAATGCTGGTAGCTCGTGCCGGCCATGGAAACCGACTGGCTCGGGCGACATGGTTGCCAGGCACCGTCAGGAAAGCTTGCTATGTATACACTTCAAGCTCTCGATGACTTTTGCTGCGAAGCAATCCTCACCATTGCCCACACAGCACACACAATGGCCGCAGTACGATCAAGGCCAGCGACATCAGCGCTTCGCCAAAGCAGAGCTGTACCCCAGACGCGGGCCAGTGCTCCAAAGGGCGTGAGAACACTGACGTCTGGCACATACCGGGTGCCCAAGCCCTTCAACGAAGACAATGTGAGGTGCTTAGATGGTAGAGATGCAAGTCTACATGCTGATCTCTTCCGTAGCTGCATTTCGCCCCATCTTCGCCGGAGCGACAAAAGCTGTCCACAGCTCTGCAAGAACTGCGTGCCAAGCTACCACTCAAGGTGCCGGCACTTGGAGGCCCAGATGCGTCAATTAGCTCTTCTCAAAGCCTCACAGGCATGGTGATGCCATCGGAGCACAATACCACATTCCAAGAATACGCTTCAGCAACGCCCGAGGAGGTCAAGCAGGCTATCGATCGAGCACTAGAGGCGAAGAAGACATGGCAGGCAATGCCATTCACAGATCGAGCTTCCATCTTTTTGCGTGCCGCCGAGCTGGTTTCTGGCAAGTATCGATTCCAGCTTCTTGCTGCTGCCATGTTGGGTCAAGGCAAGAACGCATGGCAAGCAGAAATTGATGCAGCTGCCGAGCTCTGTGACTTCTTCCGATACAACGTTGGTTTTGCTCAAGAGATCTACGACAAGCAACCTACCGTCAATTCGCAGGGACATCACGGACGCACAGACTGGAGACCTCTCGAGGGATTCGTCTACGCAGTCTCTCCCTTCAACTTTGCTGCAATTGGTGGCAACCTGGTTTCGGCACCTGCACTTCTCGGAAACGTCGTGGTGTGGAAACCGGCACCAATGACCGCACACGTTAGCCACTTGATTCACAACATCTTGCTCGAGGCTGGTCTGCCCGAAGGCGTGGTCCAGCTCGTAAACGGCGATGCTGAGCAGATCACCAACACTGTCTTTGACCACCCTGCATTCTCCGCACTCACCTTCATCGGCTCTTCTGATGTCTTCCGCAAGCTCAATGTGCAAGCTGCGCAAGGCCTTGCTGAGAACAAGTACCGCGACTTTCCACGCATGGCGGGAGAGACTTCTGGCAAGAATTTTCACCTGCTTCACCCAACTGCCGACGTCGAAGAAGCTGCCAAGCATACCGTTCGCGCCTCCTTCGAATACGCAGGTCAGAAATGCTCCGCCTGCTCTCGCATCTATGTGCCGCAAAGCCGAGCCGATGAGTTCTTTGGCTACATGAAGAAAGAGCTTGCCAGGGTCAAGGTTGGTCCGCCAGAAGACTACGCATCTTTCACTGGACCAGTGATCGATCAAAAGGCATTCAATCGTATCACGAGGGCGATTGACCAGGCAAATGAAGACAGCAGCCTCGAGCGTGTCACTGGTGGGTCATACGATGGCAGCATTGGTTACTACATTGATCCGACCATCTACATTTCTAAGAACAAGGATCACTGGCTGCTGAACAAGGAACTCTTCGGCCCGGTCCTGGCTGCATACATCTATCCTGATGACGAATTCGAATCGACCTTGGGCCTCATTGACAAGCAGGGCGGCGGGTTCGCGTTGACGGGAAACATCTTCTCAAACAACCAACAAGCCATTCGTCTCGCTGAGGACAAGCTTCGGTACTCTGCCGGAAACTTCTACATCAACTGCAAGATCACAGCCGCCGTGATCGGACAACAGTCCTTCGGTGGTGCTCGGGCAAGCGGTACTTGCGACAAAGCTGGTAGCTCGAACCTGCTCATGAGATTCACTGCACCACGAACGTTGAAGGAGGAATTCAATAAGCTTGACGAAGTTCTATACCCGAGCAACATGTGACTGGACATTTATGGTGGTTGGCGATGCACAGGCTAGGCGTTACTAGATCGAAATGTACGATGTATGATTGTCTGCCATTAATGCATGTGTGTTGGCTATGCATCCCAAATAGGCATACACGTCCTCGTCAGAAATGGACTCGAGAAATGGAGACCGATAGAGGGCCGGGAGATCGTTCTTCCGGGCCGTGCTCGGCAAACAACCCGCCCACTAAAGACTTTCCCAGTTCTCAACTTCTCACCTGTTTGACTCGACTCTTGACGGGCTCCACAGCCGGTCGGCAACATCAGCCTTCTCGAGTCCTTCCCGATAACACGCTCCGCACCGGCACGGCACCACAATGACTGAGCAGCACGACAGGACCGAGAGTGGCCGGGTACGGAAACGAGCGCCGAATGCGTCAGTGCCGAGACATCCATTCCAATGCATTATTCACTCTAACAGCGCGGTAGATGTGTTCGCTGTCGGAAGCAGAAGATTCGCTGTTCGGGCAACGCGCCGTGCCAGCAGTGTAGCAAACGCTCATTGCAGTGCGTGTTCGACACGAGAGAAGACAAAGTCTATGTGAGCCAGAGGTAGGCGTGCATGGTCCGCATCGGATCTGTTCCGTACATGCTGAGAACGCGAGAGCTACATCACGCAGCTTGAAAGCCGCGTGGCCAATCTACCTCATCAGGCTGGACAGTGGCCTGTAGAAGGGCCGGCCTTTGATCATAGGCAAAGCTTTGGTATGCTTCGACGACTTGATGCACTTAAGTCTATGCCTGTGCTGACTTTGGCAGATGACAATCATGTTGAACGGAAAGACTCTTCACCCGTGCCTAGCGACCACGAGTTCGATGCAGACGAAGCATCCGATACCACGGACTCGCGCCAAAATGGATTGCGAGCGACTCCGGAACCTGGCCTCAGGAACCCGCTGGACCCAAGTAGCTCCGACTCCTACACAATGAACCACGCCAACCGACACTACTTTCTAGGTGTCTCTTCCAACTGGTCGTTCGGACGGCGTGTGCTTCGGATGGTCCATGATCGTGTCACTGGGTCGCCGCTACCTACCAACAGCTTACTGTTCGAAGGAAGCACATATGACCTCGGATGGGACGGACGCAGATCCTCTGTGAAGCCAGAGCCCTCTTGTGTGCCCACAGCTGATCATGCTATGTATTTGATCAATGCTGTCAAATTTCACAGTGGGCGTCTCTTCCACATATTCGATGAAGCCTACTTCATGCACTACTTTGGCAAGTTCTATGAGGATTCTGGGAACGAGGCCAACTATCCACATCTATGGTATATCCACTTTTTGTTGGTGCTTGCGTTTGGCAAAGCCTTCACCCGAGGCACAGTGGCAGGGAAGGGAAGGGAGCCGCCGGGAGCATACTTCTTTGTGCAAGCCATGCAGCTTCTGCCGGACACGATGTATCTTTACAGCGATGCGATACAGTCGGTCGAGATATTGTGTTGCGCAGCATTGTATTTGCAGTGTGTTGACCTCCGCAGCGCAGCATACAATACGGTGGGCTCAGGATGATGACAACACACCCATTGAAAACCCTGTTGCTGACACATGCCAGGTTGGACAAGCCATGCGTATGGCTGTGGAACAGGGCATGTACACCGACATGCGAAGCTTGAGTGTTCCAGACCACGTTCTTGAGAGATGTCGCGAGACATGGTGGACTGTCTACGTGCTTGACCGGCAGATGACTTCGCTCATGGGGGTACCAATGAGCCTCTCAGACGATGACATTACTGCTCCGCTGCCCTCCTTTGGCAATCAGCCTAGAAAAGCTCGTGCTCTGGCCCTTCACGTAAAGCTCGCCAAAGCGCAAGCAGTCATCATGCAAAGTAGGCTACGATCTCTAATAGAGTAGAGATTCTGCTGACCGAGCATAGCTGTCTACGGCAAACCTGGAGGCAGAAGTGAGAGATTCCTTGGTAGCATGAAGGACGCCCTCAGGACGATTGCCGAGGCGAACGAAGAACGAAACAAGGCCTTCGCGTTGGACTTGAAGAAGGGTAGCGGGATCTGCAGATTATCCGCATATCTGCACTTGTTCCATTACCAGGTGCGTCACACGCACGGCCTTCCGTGGTCCTGCTGGGCAGTCGCTGACACATATCACAGTCACTCATGCTTGCAACCAGGCCGCTATTGTACAGCTTCATGCAAAAGCGTCTCAATGCGCCCCGCGCGCTGAGAGTATCATCTACGCACGGTGCCAGATCCTTGGTGCGCGTATGTGTTGGATCTGCGAACCAATGCTTGGATATATTGGAAGCACTTCATCCTCAAGGCCTGTTGGGTGAGTGAAAACAGCCAATAGCCAATACGTGCGCACGGTCCTGACTGCATCTGCAGAATGCTTTCTTCCCTTCGATCGCGAGGCTACGTTCTCCTCAGCCGTCATACTGCTGGTGGCGGCGGCAGTCGATCCGTCGCTCCTCCGGGACAGGGACCCCCGTTTTGACACGGCACTCTGGCTACTGCAAGAAATGGCAAATCACGGCAATCTGATTGCCGACTATCATCGGGACGAACTAGAACAGCTCGACTGCTACATCCGAAGATTTCAAGCTTCTCAGGCCAGCACCTCGAATGCTGAGCCGGCAAGTCACTCAGTCTCTCCGAGCGACCTCGGAA
Source organism: Pseudocercospora musae (assembly GCA_001578225.1). Classification (NCBI taxonomy): domain Eukaryota; kingdom Fungi; phylum Ascomycota; class Dothideomycetes; order Mycosphaerellales; family Mycosphaerellaceae; genus Pseudocercospora; species Pseudocercospora musae. Next base: position 29,149 of record LFZO01000232.1, on the reverse strand, counting down.
GCTATCAGGTGGACATGCCGTTCATACAGCCGCCCCAGGGACCTGGACAGACACAGGAGAATCTCGACAACATTGAGACGATTCTGAGCGAATGGAACTCTGACGACGGGCTCAGCGGAGAACATTTACTTGCAGTCGCCGACACCCTCGACTTCAGCCAATTGAGCTGGTTAGGCGCAGATTTTGATCAACCGATCGGTATGCAGTTCTGATGCTGTTACGTGTAATGAGTTATGTAGGGAATTCAGATTTTGAGGCAACATGCAGCTGTGCTGATCTCCAAATGTGACCGTATGGCTTGCGTAAGACACTTGGAACCGGTTGTGTACCCGTAGATGCTTTCAAACTCGTATCAGCCTTGTGCACGTGAGCAGAACGGCTAAGGACGGCTGCTTGGCTAGTATCCTGGGCTGAGAATCAGGCACCGTGGATCCGTATACCGCTTTGGGAGCGTCATGTGCTTCAAGTAATCCAGAGCTCGTTGGCCGAGAGCTATCAAGATCCAGAGCTTGCTACCATGGCGACCTGGCCCGATATGGCCTCCACCATGCCGGCTTTCGTGACCGACTGCAGAAGCTCTGGCAGGGTTGGGGTGTGGTGTCGATTCAAGAAGAAAAGCTGAGCTCAACTTGAGAGCATCGATCACGTTCATCATCAGCTCTCCACTCCAACAATGTCTACACCTTTCACGATTCGGTGTACCGCTACGACTGGTCTCCGACAGGCACCCACTCCACCAAGGTCGCAGGTGTTTAAGAGGAATCAGATTGGATATTTCGTGCTTCAGCATCGAGCATACTCACAACGATCATATTCCGACTATGCAGGGAGCCCACAGGAAGCGAAAGTGCGTAATGACTTCGCTGTGTCAAGAGCGAAGACGGCAGAGGCCACAAAGCCATCCGGGCTAGAGAGATTGCCAACTTTCAGTCTTCTTCGGAATCTTCTGCTCGGGACGATGTTCACATCTCCAATGATTTTCAAAATGGGGTTCAGTATCCTCGACAGAATCGCAAATTCAAGATCGACGATACTCAATCCAGACGCAAACCCAGTTCTCAGAGCAGTTGTCAAACCATTGGTATACGATCAATTCTGTGCCGGCAGCAACCAGAGGGAGATCTTCAGGACTCGAGACCAAATCAGGAAAATGGGCTATGCTGGTGTGATCCTCTGCTACGGAAGAGAAGCCATCGTCGACTCTTCGAACAAGGCTCGAGCGACCGGAGCAGAAAGTGCTGCTGAGAATGCCGAGCTAAACATGTGGAAAGACGGCAATCTTGCCACACTTGGTATGGTCGGCAGCGGTGACTGGCTAGGCATCAAGTTGACTGGAGCGGGTTCAGACGCTGTGAAAGCATTGTTGGCAGATGAGCCTGCTCCAGAATCTTTCATCAACGCGATGGACGAGATCTGTGCCAAAGCAAAGGAGCAAAAGTGCAGAATTTGGATCGACTCAGAACAGTCCGCGGTACAGAGTGCAATTGACAAGTGGACGATCGATATGATGCGGCGCTGGAACAAGGATGGCCAGGCGCTCGTTTACAACACTCTTCAAGCATACCTCAAACAATCGCGGTCCAAGCTGAAGCACCAGCTATCTCTTGCGGACAAGGAGGGCTGGACGCTGGCTGTCAAGCTCGTTAGAGGAGCATACATCGCCCATGACCAGAGGAGTTTGATCCATGACACCAAACAGGATACTGACGATTCGTACAATGGAATGGTTCAAGATCTCCTTTCTGGCACCAATCTGGGCTTCGAAGCAGACCAGTTCCCATCTATGCAACTTTTCCTCGCCGGCCACAATCCAGAAAGTGTCTCCCGAGCATGGAGCCTCATTCAAGAACTTTCCGAGAAGGGTACACTCAAAGTGCTGCCAGATTTTGGACAGCTTCAAGGCATGGCTGATGAGCTCGGCTGCAAGATCTTGCAACGATGCGATGAGCTCGAGGGTAAGAAGAAGGCTGCAGCTGCGGCAAGCACTGTTGTTGTACCACGGGTGTACAGGTGTCTGACTTGGGGTTCTATTCAAGAGTGTATGCAATATCTGCTTCGGAGGCTTGTTGAGAACCAAGGCGGCGCAGACAGGATGCGGGACGGGATGTCTGAGTACTATGGCGAACTGAAGCGGAGGATGTTTGGCAGATGGCTGGGCCGACGATAAGTTTTATTAGAGCTTTACGACCTGACTGAAGGAACATTCTTGGTATTGAGCACCCATGGCATTTTACTGTCCACGGATGCCCTCAGCGGATATCGATATGAGCGGTATCGACCAATCGGTGATTTCCACGTCGAAGTGTATACATGGACAAGGTAGATGCCGAAAGTGGCAGCCTTGCGATACTCTAGTCACCTGGCATCGGCTGGTGCAGCCGTAGCGTACTTATGTCCCGAGTCTGCGTATGTCTTGGCCTTAGCTACAGCTAGGAATATCGAAGACCAACGTACATCTTTCGAGCTCTGGCGCATCATTTTGTACGCATGCTCGCGGCTTTTACATGCCTAATCCGGGCAGGCAGTCCTTTCGAAATGTGCTGTTGTTGTTCGCACTGCAAGTCCGAGATGTGAAACTCGCCGGTTTGCTAGGTTGGCGTGAGTGGGAGGTGACTACGGTATAGCACTACTTCCTTGATGGTTTTCTTGTGACATTCCTCAAGATGCACAGTCGGATGGCGTCTGCATGGGATGAAGGCGATGGCAAGCGTGAAGCTCTCGGGGAGCATTCCACCCCCAACACGCAGTTGGCTGGCAGACTGGCGGTCGATGCTGGATCAGCAGCAATTGCGTCTCTGGCAGTTGCACCTGTAATGACGGTGATTGACAGGCGAGTATCGTGATACTTGGCACTTTCCAGAATCCACCAGTCCTGACAACACTCGCAGGGCAGTTGTGGACGCTGCAAGAAGCCGGAAAGGCGTATTGGACTGCTCGAAAAGTGCTCTCAAGCACATCTTCCTCAATCCGAGGACGTTCTTTGTCAGTCGACCACTTGGCGTAATGCTGGCGCTCTACAGTGGCACCTATCTCGTGGCGAACACGACGGATACGATCACATCGTACAAGAATCATCTCCCACCGAGCAGCACGACCAGCAGCACTTCCAAGTTCTGCGCTGTCACCAGTGCCAATCTTGGCCTGGCTTTGTACAAGGACAATTGCTTCGCCCAAACCTTTGGTCCAGCCTCAGCAGGAGCACTACGACCGCTTCCGCCCATCAGCTTCATCCCCCTGATCATTAGAGACGGCATCACACTTTTCTTCACTTTCAATGCCCCAGCTCTGCTCTCCGACCGACTACCCGAAGAGCTGGAACAGCACATGAGTAGATTGACCGCTGCACAGCTCGGCTGTCCGGCGGCCAGCCAGTTCGTTGCAACTCCGCTGCACCTACTGGGTCTCGATCTCTATAATCGTCCCGCAAAGCTCTCGCTCCGGGAGCGAATGAGTGTCATGAGGAGCTTGTGGTTGTCCTCGTCTCTAGCAAGAGCGTGCCGGATGCTTCCTGCGTATGGCCTCGGAGGTGTCCTGAACAACGATACCAGAGCATACTTTATGCGACGTTTCGAGAATGCAACGTGAATGTGTAGGCGCATAGGCACATAGGCACATGGGTTGAGGAAGAACGAGCACATGCCAAGAGTTGAGAGCAAAACAATCGACTTGATACATGACATACCAACATATCCGAAGTCTTCGCACGAGCACATAGCTGGAACCAGCCAATTCTTTCCTCGCCAAAGCCTTTTGCAACCCTCCCCAACATTCCATGCCTCTTTCGGCCCAGTACTGTGGTCCTCGCTCTTGCTCGTCCATGGACTTGATGCGGGCCATGTGAATCCATTCGAATGCTTCCCATAAACGCTGTGCCAAGGGAGAAGGAGAGCCTTCGTAGTTCTCGAACGGAGCAATGGAGATAGACGTTGAGTCTGCGATGCTCTTGGGTCTTGGTGGGAGTTGCCGGTCCAGCCAGTCTTTGTAAAGTCGCTTACCACTATACGTCGTGTTGACACGGCACAAGTAATGACGTAAACACAATAACATCAGGCCAAGCGAGGCCATTGATTTGATGTCGCCGTAAGTACACATCGAGCTCTCTAATACCGACGCTCCAGAATGTCATTCCTCGTCCCGACTACCCAACGCTTCGCAGCCAGGTCTCAGGCTGGCTTCAAGGCAACGCGAACAGTATCATCGACATCTTTCGCCCGAGCCCAAGACAACATCTCGGCGTGGAAGGAGTCCCAGGACGTTGGAAAGAAAGATGACATCGTGAGAGAAGCAAATGAGTACAGCAAGACGGGATCAGACGATCAGGTTGCCCAAGACGTCGAGACTGCCTTTGGAGCAAAGAACACATCACCGGAGGGACAATTGGATCAAGCAGCTGACCAGAGTGCAAAGGTGATAGTGAGTGAATGAAACTGCCGAAACTTGAGATTGACCATTGTAGGCGGGCAAAAAGAACAATCCTCTTGACGTGTCTCCTGCCAACCCCGAAGTCAGCAAAGCCACCTCACAACGCCCCGAACGCGCCGACTTGTCAGTAGAGAAAGGGCTACCGCGGCCATCTAGTGGTGCGAGACAATCAGTGAAAAGCGGTAAAGGCAGAAAATATGATACAGTCGAGAATCAGAAAGTGCCTGGAGCTGGCGCAGCTGGGTAGAAAGATGTGTCAAATAAGGTCGCGTCAAAAAGCTGGTAACAAGAGATATACACAAGGCGAGAAAGTCACATCGTACCGTCCGAGGAGCTACCGGAGCAGATATCACTGCCGCCCAAGCTACGGAGCTAGATCAGACTCTGAAAGCAGAGACGCCGATGGTCTCCAGAGGGTCATACGCTCCACTACGAAAGTCATCTGCCAGCAGACTGTTCTCAAACGCCTCCACATTCAGCAGCCGTGCAGATGCCTTGCTCCATTTCGGCCCATCAATCAGAGGCCATGCGGTGCTGATGTCGTTTGAGCCCAAGGGGTTGACGAATGAGATGAAGTATGTCTGGAAAGTGATTGCCTGCAGACTGACGTTCGCGTCGAGGAAGTAACCCAGGAACGCGTCTGTGACGTTAAATGTCCAGAGGAATGGAGTGCCGTACAGGAAAGCAATCTTCCTCACATAGATGGGGGAGTATTGGCATCGGTATGTGGTTGAACAGAACCGCCGAATAACAGAGGCAGCATTGTCTTTTGAGACAAGAAACTTGGCGATTGACTGACTCGTTCTGCTCTGCTAAAGTGCCTCTGTCTCTCTTGACCCACGATTTGGCCGGATCAGCGGTTCTCGACCTGCTGAATGTCAACATTGCCTCCCTTCTCAGCCGAGGGAGCATAAGTGCGACCACCCTCCTCATCAAACATCTTGCCTTCTGGCACAGCGCCGAAAAGCTCGTCCATCTTCTCAAGAGAAATACCTTTAGTTTCTGGAATCAGAAACCAGGTGAAGATGAACATGCAAAAGCAAAAAGATCCTGGAATTGCGTCAGAGAGTGCTTTCGTCACAACGGAGGAGTAGAAGCTGGCTTACCATAGATGAAGTACGCTCCATATCCACCTTTTCCGACAGTGGCGATCATGTTCGGTGTAGCTCTTGCGACGACGAAGTTGAAGAGCCATTGGGTTGCTGCACCGAGAGAGACATTCAATGCTCGGAGTCTGGCGGTTGGAATCTCGCTGACGTAGATCCAGCAAACGGGTCCTGAGGAAGTATCAGCGAAGGCTCGTCTAGTAGTAATCATTGCTCCACTCACCCCAACCAAATTGGAAGAACACAGCGAAAAGGTAGATGGCGACGATAGCCACATATCCAGCAGGTGGCACCGGCGCTCCAGCCTTGGGAGGCTCGATACGAATGTAGATGCCAATATAGTACATGCAAAGGCCTTGGGCTATCGACGTCCACAGCAAACTTCGTCGACGACCAAGAGAGTCGGCGGCAAGGGCGAGGAAAAGCGCACATCCGACCATCTTCAATACGCCGTAAATACCGGTCGCGAAGAGGGATGGAGCGGTACCACTAAGTCCCAAGTTCGTGAAGATTTGAGGAGCATAGTAGTTGATCGCATTCGTTCCCTTCACAAGTCAGTAAGTGTTTCGGACGCTAGAAGGGTAAAGCCATTGCTTCTCACGGTCATCTGCTGGCAGATCATGAGACCGATAGTGATCAATGCTCGCTTCCTGTTGCCAGGGATGGTGAACATTTCCTTGAGAAGGTCCCAGAGACCTGATCCTGCAATGAGGCGGCGTTCGTATTCGAGCTGTGTGGACATATCTTGAAGCTCATCTTGGACGTATGGGTGGGATTGAGGGAGGTGGCGGACACGGGAGAGAACTGTGGCGGCTTCGTCCCAGCGATCTTGCTTTGCTAGCCAACGGGGAGTCTCCTTGCCAAGGAACATGGCGAAGAGTAGGATGATAGCTGGGAGTGCTTGGAGGGCCAGTGGGACGACGTATTGGACTGTGCCAGAGGAGTGCAGGAGCATGCCGTACTGAGTGGAATGGGTCAGTCACCTACGAGGATGAGATTGTGGTGGATGGTGAAGCTCACATTGATCCAAAACGCAATGCAGACACCAGTCACAATGAAGAACTGGTACATGCCCGTGAGCGCTCCACGAATAGCTCTAGGAGCATTCTCAGAGGTATAAAGAGGCGTGATCATTGAAGCAGCTCCCACACCGATTCCAGCGATGAATCGACCAATGTACATGACTGGAAAGTGGCCTTCCGCAGCAGCTTGCATAACAGAGCCAACGATCGCGAACAGTGCAGCGATCATCATGCCTATTCTACGACCGAGCTTATCCGCGACATATCCGGCAACAATAGCACCGAGGAAACATCCTGCTTGGAGTGTAGACACGATATTGGCCTCCAAGTTCGCGGAAAGTGTTTTGTTCTCGCTGGCTTTTGGGAGATGGTATTTCGCACGGAAAGGATCGAGTTTGAGGACACCGCCAATGATGCCGGTGTCCATACCGAAGAGCATGCCGCCGAAACATGCTGAGGCCTTCGGTTCAACATTGCATTAGCCTTGTTGCTGAATCTTTCCTGATGCGACTCACGCAGACCACAAACACTCTCCAGTTGTAGATCTCCTTCGGGTCATTCTTGACGGCCTCATTGCGGACGATTCTCTCGATGATACCCATATCGGCGGAGACGATGGATCTTCGCCTCGTTGGATGTGGGTGTGAAAGGCGAGCTGGAGCTGAGATCCACAAATCTGACAGCTGACTGTGCCTTTTATCTCTCACGATGGTAAATGGGTAGTCGGAAGAACTGCACAAACTTGGCGTCTTGGCCGGTCGAGTGCTGTACCGAGCGGGATCCGAGCGGCTTTTGGTTCAAGACATGCTGTCGACTACTAGTGCAGTATCGCAGGTCTTATTCTTGTCTGCCTCAGGTTGGGGCATTCTGGGGATACCAAATGCCTCCACATGGCTTGACTGGGGTGCATTGGACAAGGGAGATGATCATGCTGCCATGCTGCCATGCTGCCAAGGCTGACCCCCAACATCCCATTCTTCCTCCAATCAAAGTTCAGCCTCTTGAGGTACCGATGGTAAATGAATAGCCTGGTCCCTTGTTCCATGTGGTTGTTGCATGAAATCTAGATCTATCAATGCAAGCCATGAAATATGTCGAGCTTGGCTATGAGCTATGGGCCCCGGGTCGGAAGAAGGAATACGCAGGCTTGATGTATGGAAACGAGGACCGTGATCACACATGAAGCTGACTTGTCGCACAGTGAAAGACTCCCTGAATGCATATCTGAGAGCTATTGTATGCTAAGTCAATTTAAACAGTGTTCGTGGTGTATCATTGCCGTCAACTGAGGGCGACTGCTGATCACCTACTTATATACATTTTCAAATCCATCTCATCTTATAAATCCAAGCAATAATCCTCATCACTTTCCACTCGTAATCTTTCCCAACAAATCAACCTTCCTATCCTTCCCCCCAGTCGGAGTCTTCTCCCACCACCTCTCACACCCACTCCCATCAGCCTTCGGATAAGGACAAATCCCCGTCCAATGACCATCTTCAATCTCATCACAAAATTTCGGCTTCTTCCCTCCATCCTTCACAACACATCTCTCCGGCTGCACAACCCAACACTGCTTTCCCTCAAACTCAGTCATGAGCTCAAAATTAGTTCTCCAACCCCTCTCATTCGTCTTATGAAACGGACAATCCGGCTGCGGGGCCCCATCGCAGGAAATTCCAGGTCGAACGATTTTATGGTTTTGAATGTAGGGTTGTGCTCGAAGACCGGGATCTGAACCATCTGTGACTGGAGACGGGTAGTGGAAGCCGGTCCACGGGACTAAGCCACCTCCATGCTCATAGGGTTCTCCCAGAGGATCGGAGTTCGTGGAGTCTGAAGAGGGTTCTTCAGCATGATTACTGGCGACTTGAATCGCTAGGTGTGGCTTGATTTTAGGTCGATCTTTCGCTGGCGGAAGACAGTAGTTTCTGCTTGCGTCGAGGACGACTTCGCCGGATCGTCCGGTACATGCGTGGCGACGATAGAAGAGGTCGACACATTGGGGATTGAAAGTTGTGTCGTCGCCGGGTTGCTCGAGGAGCCAGGGGAATGTGCAGCTGATGGGAGTGGGGACTGGACATGAATCGAGTTCGTCTTCGGACCATGTCCAGGTCTGCGGATCGGGGAGGGACCAGTCCAAGCAGCCTTTGCCTGCTGGGCCTTTTTTGACGTAGTGAGAAGGCCATTTGTCGAGGGGAAGTGTCCATGTTGGCGTTGGTGCTGGTGGTGTGCTGGAGGTGACGAGGGTCGTTGAGATGGGTGTCGAGGTGTGAAAGCAGTGGGCGATGTCAATACCTGCAGAGGACCCGTTGTGTGTCACGTGAGGGAAGCATCCAGTGTAAAAGCTGAGGGTGTTGGTTGGAATGAATGATCCTGGAGTTGGCTGAACTGTCACAATCACAGTTGAGGGTGCGGCGGTCTGCGTCACCCAGTTGGTGGTCCAGCCCGACGCTGCTGTGAATATCGACACGGCGGACGAGGCCAACGGGCGTAGGGTGGGCGCCGTCATGGCCGTGTGTAGTAGTATATCGAGCCTGATGGTTTGAACTGTCCGTTGGAAGTGTTGCAATTTGTCTTTTCACGATGTGAAGAAAGAGGCGTAGATGATATATGGGCGTGCACGGTGGGACGTCCTCAGATGCACGAATCCTGAGGACGTTCAAAAGTCGATTTCTTCAAGGCTGCCCAAAGCAAAAATGCTGCAGCCAGACGTGGCACTAGTGTGTCATGAACAATCTTGTAGTTTTTTTGCAGTTTCGAAATCGCGAACATTGTGTAGTGTTCAAAGCTCAAATTTGTTCTCTGGGGTATCAACCTCGCAATGCTGTATTTACGTGCAGGACGCCTGTCGATGCTGCTAGTCCATAGTGCCATTGCACCATACGCACCCCAACGCCTGATGCGAAAGACTTTTGCCAGATTATCAACCGTTCTTGATGAGAAACCCATACCAGAGGGCACTTGGGACAGCAACAAAAAGAATGGTCCTGAAAAGCTCGTCCAGGGCTTTCCGCGCACGGCTCTTTGCTCTCCGCTTTGCTTTTCCCTGGCTGTCGTAGTCGCCAATATGCGACTCTTCATCAGACTCATCTGGATCCTGCCATCTCATCTGTGCATAGAAGCCTGCTTTGTCGATTAAAGGACGATTGTCCTCCTGCTGTAGATTTGGCGTTGCATAGCTGTTGGCATGCGTGAACATGTTCGGTCCAGCTGGACTCACACTTCTGGTACGTGCATTGTAGCTCCGCTGAACGCTGAGGTGATTATCGGTTGTGTTAGCGGTGGAGGTTGAGGTTGAAGAAGCTCGATGCCGCCCTTTTGCCTCGCCATTTGCTTTGATAGGAGTCGCGTATCCGCTTGGATGGCCGTTGGCTTGCGACTTCTTGGAGCTGTATTTGGACGAATACAATCGACGCGAGAGCACATCTTCGAAAGAGTCCTCGTCGTCTACTGTGGGCTTGTTCCGCAGCCCGATGCACACAACAGCACGCACAAATAAGACAGCAATCGTCAGGACGAGCAGCCTTGCGTAATTGATGAATATGCTCAGCTGGTCTGGAAGCAGGCATAACTGCGACTTGATCGTTGGTAGAGGCGTGCCGATCGTCTTGCCTTTCTGGTCGACCGGATTCCATAGGCTAAGCAGCAGGAAGCCGGGCTTGCGGACACCCATTGCCCAGCTGAAGCTCTTCACGGTGATCTCGCGAACAGCGCGCATGACCACGCTCTCTTTCTGGCTATCCTCGCTCCACCGTCCGACGTTGAATCGGTGAGAGATGTCGCAGTAGTCGTGATCGTCACCAGAGAAGATATGCTCAATGTCGCCGATCCTGGATACCTTCTTTGCGATCATATTCGAAAGCGTCGGCGTGAGCACGTTTTGATATTGATATCCGGCTGATATAGGAATCGCTTTCCCACGTTCGCGCCATTTCCCACAATCAATGTCCGGGTTGCGAAAGAAGGGAATATGAGAAAGCAGAATGATGGGCAGCCGTGGCTTTTCGACCTTCTCCTTTGGCCTATCATCCACTTTGTCTTTCGGGTCATGCACAGTGTGATAATGGCCTCGGGACGGATAGGTTCCGGGATAGAATTGGTTCAAGGTATTTCGCACAACTTTCGGCCCAGTCACGTCTAACGTGTCAAGAAAGTCATCCGCTGGCTTCCAGATGTCGCGATACTGTTGTCGACGCTCTTCAGTGACACTGCCTCCCTGTACAAACTCGTCGTATGCCGCAAGTGAAGGTGTATCCAAGCTAACGAACGTGTGATTGCCAATAACATAGACGCTGTTCGTCTCGCCAAATCGCGCTTCGAAGCGATCTCGTACAGTGACTTGCACTTTTGCTCCAATGCCGAGATCGTGATTGCCTGGCAGATTCATTTTGACTGTTCGCGCCTTGGTGCCGCCCACGGCATAATGTTGTGCGGTCTCGTTTGGTGCTCCATTCTCCACGCTCACCGGGTCTGCCGGGACATCCCACACCGGAAACAGAGCTCTTTCTGCGTGTGGATAGAGCTGACCAGTGTCGTAGAAAATGCGACTGAATCGATCATATTCCGAATTCCACTGCCTCATTTTCCATTTGCTCCAGCGACCATTCTCGCCGGGTTTGTACACGTTGAGATCGGTCTTGCCGTCGCTGCCGACGCGCTCGCCCTCTTTCTTCGCTTGGTCCAGGATGGCTAGATTGATCAGGATCTGGCGCTGGCTGGTTTTCAAATTCCTCGCTCTTTCTGTAGCCCATTCCCTGCCGCCATCGAACAAATCGCCAAGAAACACTACGCTGTCTGGATCCAGCTTCTCATTGATTAGGCGGAAGTTGCGACTCATGTACATATCCGTGTAAGACTCGGTTAAGCTACTCAATGGCCATGGTCTGCCTGGGTATGTGTGCGGATCGACCAATTGAGGATCGGCGACAAAGACCAGATGATGCGGCGCCGCATCATCCGGCCATTCTTCCCACTTGTGCCAATGACAGTCTGATATGTGGTCTTGAAACACTCCTCGCTCGCCCTTCCATATGACATATAGCCATATGAGGGTCAAGAGTGTTGTGGTTGAAGTAATGGAGAAATGTCGTAAGCAAGGGTATCGTCGGGTCAGACGTCGGCGGGAGGAGGAAACGGCATACCGGAGATGCATGCCCACGCCGTCGTTCATGTGAGGTTGGATATTGTGAGACGGTCGGCAGTCAACATTGTGCCGGCGGAGGTGGAGATGCGGTATGGCGACGAGGGACAGCAAATGTCCGGATAGGAGGTCGCAGCCTTGGTTCTCATTTCGAAATGTTATGGAGAAAGCGTATGCGGATGTTCCGCAGCGGAAGTCGGCAAGACCCTGCCGCGTGCATTTAGTACTTATTCCGACATCTTACCGATGTCAAAGCCACGAGCAAGCTGCTCAGCACTCCGATGCAGTGCGCCTGCTTCTACGACCATCTGAGCTTGCTCTATCGCGAGCAGCGCGATATTGCAGTTCGCTTGTCACTGCCAGGTCGACTGGAATTTACTGGGATGACTGGCAGGACTGAGCAGGCGGATGGTGGTGTGCAACGCGAGACGGAATCCCAATGAGATTGAGCAGCAACAGACATGGGGTGAATGCATCATGGCAGATGGATTCCATCGAAGCTCTCGAGGAGTACGACTGAGCATGTCGGAGGCTGCAAAACTTTGCCAAGGCCAGTGATGATGAGTATGGGATGTCAAAGAAGCAGATAGATTGCAGTAGGGAATTACAGAAGTAGATAGATTGTAGTAGGGAATTAAAGAAGTAGATAGATTATAGTAGGGAATTAATAAGTAGATAGATTATAGTAGGGAATTAAAGAAGTAGATAGATTATAGTAGGGAATTAAAGAAGTAGATAGATTGTAGTAGGGAATTACAGAAGTAGATAGATTGTAGTAGGGAATTAAAGAAGTAGATAGATTGTAGTAGGGAATTATAGAAGTAGATAGATTGTAGTAGGGAATTACAGAAGTAGATAGATTGTAGTAGGGAATTAAAGAAGTAGATAGATTGTAGTAGGGAATCAAAGTTCTAAGAAGCCATTATTGTTCTTTCCATTTGCTATTCTCTACCTGGCCTAATCCATGCCATTATGCCAAGCCTACGATATTCCGTACCTAGTAGAAAACATCATCATAGCGAGTATCGATTTGAACATTTGCGTACAAATGAAGCCCAGGCCAATGATTTTGAAAATAGTATCACAATATCGCTTGCACCTTCGCAATTCCATGTCCTGCTTGTGCACCTCCAAACACTCTTCACGCCTGGATTTGTGCTTTGCCACATGGTCGAGCCTAAGACAAGACCTTGCGCTCGATGTTGGGAACCGTGTTCGTTCATGCCTTGTTCGTCCTCTTTCCCATCTTGCATCTTCCCATCATCACCGCGCATCGACACCTCATCTCGCATTTCTCCAGGCAATTCCATGAAGCGGAATGGCTTGTCGCTGCCTTCGGTGCTCGAGTGGTCGGGAGCTGTGGTATCATACAAGTACCTTGAGATGCCTGTTGAGTGTTGTTGTTGTTGTTGTTGTTGTTGTTGTTGTTGTTGTTGTTGTTGGAAGTCAAGTTGCGAAAAAAGGTCGAGCTACGTTTGACAGCGACTGCCATCTTCGAAAGTGAGGTTAAGCGCAGACGCACATGCTTTACCGCCCCCTACTTGCCGCTTTCACAGGACAGGGCATTCTTCAGAAACCGCTCCTATACGGGCTCTGTCTCCACCATCTTAACGTCAACATCAAACCCCCTCTTCCCACCCTCAAGTTCCTCCTTTTCAACCATCTTCCCTCCCTCCCATACCTCAATCTTCCCCCCACCAACATCAAACTCGACCCTGACACTCACATCCCCATTTCCACCGCCCTCCTCCAGTTTGACATAACCCTCCACACTTTTCACACCACTGACACCCCCAGCCCTCAAAGTATCGCTCGTCGTCTCAATCTGACACGCCCGAAAAGTAGTATCTCCCGGCGTGATTAGAGCTGAACAGCTAGCTTGAAACCCAGGATATCGTGGGATGGAGTTTCCGATGACTGTGAAGGAGTATTTGCATGAGCTGAGACTTTCGCAGGAAGAGGTGAGGGAGGTGATGTGCCAGGATGTTGCGAGAGAGGTTGTGGCGAAGTAGAGACTTATGGCAAAGCTTACTAGTAGCATCGTTGTGCCGTTCGAGGCGAGAGAGAAGGATTAGCTCGGACGCAAGCGAGGTGATATGGTGAGTGTAATTGATGAGATCATCAGCATGGTATAGCTCCCCAGCTCGTTGCTCGCTCAAACATGTACCAGGTGCCGGCATGAGAGATCAGCAGCATCAAGCGGCAGGTCAATGTGAAGCTCAGACCCCCATTCGATTTGCAGTGCACAATAGTCGCTAGAGCTCGATACTGAGTTCGAAGAAGGGGAGTTCAGAAGGTCCTGGCGGTAGCAAGTCATGCACATCCCTGTAGCTTGGCCACAAGGGAAGCTTCTTCGAGGCGGATGACCTTATACACTCGGCACGAGGAGACGCTTTGAGAGGAAGACAACATGTCAGTGAGATATTAAACGTTGGCCATGACTGCCTCCTGCACCCTTTGAGCTCTACTTACTCGCGTTATCTCCACGGTTGCCTCGTGGGCAGACTGCACTATTCGCGCGAAGTGCTCGAAGGAATTTGGCCATTTCGTGTACGAGAAGATACCAAGGGCCGGCGTGTCCTGAGTGCAACGATTGTCGCAAATCGTGCATCACATAGCGACATTGTATGCCGCATTCCATGCAAGCAACATCAGGAGTGGCAATCCTCTTCGAGTCTTTCTTGATCTTCTCCGCTGCTTTCTCATGCGCTGTCGAGAATTCCAGTCTCCCTGAGCTGTCTCATGATCTCGGGCTCTACATACTTGCTCACACTCACGTCCTCACTGAGACCCTTTCTCCTTCTTGTCTTGAGCACGAAGTCTCTCGCGGTCGCCTGAGCAGAGGCCGGTTCGAGTGGTCTGAGTTTGATGTTCTTATCCAGTGGATCTCCTGGCACGATGCTCCATCTATCGAAGACTAATGAGACGGTCGCTTGTCCTTGTGTGTGGATGCGCAGATCGGTCTCGAAGCCAAATGAATCGATGACCGGAAGTAAGCCCTTCACGCTGTAGAGTGGTGTTCCTGGCACAGGTGCATCGCTCAGCACGTGGCCTCTCCTTCTCGCGAGGACAGTATACAGTGAGGAGACCGCATTAGCCGGGCCAAGCATTGTGCACGAGTACAAGGGCTCCATCAGTCTTGGTCCAGCCATGAGGAAGGAGCTGTAGCATGCTCGTCGCGCTGTGGGAATGATTTGACCACCGCCACGGAAGATTGCTTCAGATGCTAGTTCGACATCTGTGATTTTGAATTTTACATTTCTGATCGGCTCCTCACACAGAGGACCTTCTCTTGTACCCCACGAAAAACCTTGTCGAATCGTGTCCTTGACTGACCGCAGCAGCTTCTGGTCAACGTCAGATGGTAATGTATCGTTCTGAAGAATATTCGGTCCCATGTCGTCAGGACCAAATGCCCAGACGTTGCGGGACGCGAGGATATCGTAACCGTAATTCTCCTCGAAGAACTTTCCGACTTTGCGCACTGGGTCCTTGATGCTGACCTTGCCAGTTTCGATGTCCTGGGCGATACCGTCATCGAGTGGCTCGGCCACAAAGGTGAGCTTGTTCTTCTTGTTGGGCGTCAGTGCATAGCATTTCATCGCACTCTGGTCGACACACGTTTCGCAAAATCGTGTGACCGGATCTGAGACCTTGATCTCCATCTGCGCATACATGCGTCGGAGATCGTGAAGAACACAGTCCATGTAGAGCTCGCCAGTGCCGAGAACAACATGCTCACCCGATTCCTCGACTTTGGTCGTGATGAGTGGGTAGGACTTGTTGATCTTGCGCAACCCGTCCAGCATTTTTGGCAGTTCTGAAGGATTGATGGGCTCTACCGCGACCTTGAAGACGCTCTCGTAGAAGTGAACAACCGGCTTGAAGATATAAGCATCTTCATCATCTGGCAACTTTGGCGCAACAATAGTTGCGCTCTTCATGATCGAGTTGTCTACGCCGCCAAGAAGCACAAAGTTGCCCGCTGGAATGCCAGAAACTGGCACGTTGTACCTGCTTTCGGCGATTGAGACCTGCTCTATCGTCGCGGTAACCATGTCTTCCTCGTCATCGATGCTATAGTTCTCACCAAGTACCCTAACCTGGTCTCCGGGTCTTGCTGTGCCACTCATGACACGACCAAAGCTGTGGAAGCCTTGGGCATCTTGGGTGTTGAAGAGCTTCGTAATGTGCACAATCAGCGGTCCATCAGAGTCGCATTCGAGCATTGCCGTCGCAGTCTTCGAGTCTAATGGTCCTGTATAATACTTCTCGAGCTTCTGCCGGCTGCCAGCAACAGGCGAGGGTACATGCTCAACAACCATGTCCACTAAACCCGCTGGTGGTCCGAAAAATTGCTCGCATACCATCTTGAGCAGATCTTTCGCGTTAGCCTTCAGCTGGGTTGGCTTGAGGCTGATTCCAAGGCTGGCGAGAGTCTTCTTGAGATCTTCTGGCGATTCTGATAGGGTGTGAGAATACAGCTTGTAAATTGGCTCCAGAACAAAATGCACAAAACTCCTCTTCCCTCGGTCTTCCACTGGCTTTCGCGTAAATTTTCGTGATCTCGGATTGTAGTAGATGTCGCCCCACAGCCGCTTGCTGAACTCCTTGACGTCGAATTCTGCGTTGGGATAGCTCTCTGCATACATGGTTGCAAAGCTGGGCAGTGTGAAGCACCACTCCATGCTGCTGCATGCGAAAGCCACGTTGCCCTTCTCAGGACTGACCCGGAACTTTTCACCCCGACCAGGAATTGTGTTCTCGATGTGCGTATTGACTTCCTCCACAACATGCTTCAGCTTGAAGTAAGCGTCTGTCGGAGGTAGCCTCAGTTCGAGCATCAGCCGATCGACCTTGTTGATGAGAAGCGTGAGAGGAATGCCCGCAAGTACAGCGTGCTTGATAGCAAGCTCAGTCTGCGTCTGCACGCCCTCGACGACATCGACCACCAGCACAACACCATCGACCAATCGCAATGATGCCGCCACCTCGTCTGCAAAGTTCACATGTCCAGGTGTGTCGATAATATTCAGCAGGTGGCTTTTGCCCTTTGTACCTTGCAGAAGCAAGCTCATTGGGCTAGCTTTTACGGACAAGCCTCGTTCTCGCTCCAAAAGATGTGTGTCTGTGTATCTTATGGTCTCGTCGCGCGCTTTGCCGGTCTTGCCTTCCATGAAGTTTGACACATCATGTGTTTGCGACACAAGCATATCCATAATACTGGTCTTGCCGTGGTGTAAGTGTCCGCATAGCGCAATATTCCGTATCTGTTCGGGAAAGCTCATCAAATCTGTAAGGAAGCCGCGATCGAAATATACCGTGGGCAGATCCTCCTCTTCCACTGTGAACTTCTTGCGCTCGATCGGCGCCACAATTGGCTGCTGCAATGTCTGCGTATCCTCTTCTTGAATGAGGGTTTCGACATCGGGGCCATATACTTGTGATGCTGAAGGATAGTACTGCTTGTCTTCGTGTAGGACGACTGCATTCGAGGGTGCTTCGTCGTCTATGTCCATCACCTCAGCGCCAGTTTGCGCCGCCTCTTCTTCATCTTCGTCCAGATATTGCGCGCCATGGTATGCTCCTGCGTCCTGCTCCTCCTCACTCTCTTGCGGCTCGCCAATGTAATTACCGAATTCGTCGTAGAGGTCGTCCATGATGTCGACGGTGGGGCTATACCGATGTCCAGGTGAAGATTGAGCAGGCACGACGAATGGTCTGCCAAACACGCGACTCAGGCGGCCCTTCGTAGCTTCCACCAAAAAGTTATCGAAAGCGAACACTACTTAGTCAGCGGATCTCGGCAGACCGGGCCGACTCTGCTCCGCCAGGGGATGTGGTGGGGTGAACAATAGCTCTCACTGTACACACCAAAACACATACACAAAATGGCTCCCCCAAAACCAGTATACATCCTCTCCGCCGTCCGCACGCCTGTGGGCATGTTCCAGGGTTCTCTGGTGTCTCAATCTGCCATTGATCTGGGAACACACGCGATCAAGTCGGCGGTTGAGCGAGCGAGCATCAAGCCTGGCGACGTGCAAGAAGTCTTCTTTGGCAATGTCCTCTCTGCGAATCTGGGCCAGAACCCAGCACGACAATGCTTAATCCGCGCTGGTCTGCCCGAATCGACGGAAGCAACGACCATCAACAAGGTCTGCGCCTCTTCCATCAAGGCCATGTCTCTCGGCGCTGCCACTATCCTGACTGGTGAGGCCGATGTCATTGTGGCTGGTGGCACGGAGAGCATGTCCAACGCCCCTCACTACTTGCCAGTTCTCCGCGCTGGAGCCAAGTTCGGCAATCAGACATTGGTGGATGGTGTGCTCAAGGATGGCTTGACCGATGTTTACAAGGACGAACACATGGGCCTGCAGGGCGAGGAATGTGCGTCCGATCACGGATTCGACCGGAAAGACCAAGACGACTATGCTATCCGAAGCTACAAGAAGGCCATCGCAGCTCAAGAGGCGGGTTGGTTCAAGGAGGAAATTGCCCCAGTCACAATCAAGGGCACAAGAGGGAAGCCGGACACAACTGTTGAGAAGGACGACGAACCTGGCAAGTTCAATGAAGAGGCGACGAGGAACAAAGTCAAGCCGGCTTTCAAGAAAGACGGCACAGTGACCGCGGCCAACGCTTCACCGCTCTCCGATGGAGCTGCAGCTGTCGTTCTTGCCAGCGAGGAGTATGTGCAGAAGCATGGCCTCAAGCCCATCGCGAAGATCCTTGGTAAGAACCGGTCTTTACACGTCAATATTTGTGCTCTGTTAACGCCGTCCAGGCTGGGGCGATGCTGCCAAGAACCCATCCAAATTCACCACTGCACCTGCACTCGCAATCCCAAAGGCACTCAAGCACGCCGGTATCAAGCAGGAGGATGTCGATGCTTTTGAGATCAACGAAGCTTTCTCCGTTGTCGCTTTGGCCAATATGAAGCTTCTTGGACTCTCTGAGGATAAGGTCAACCTCCACGGCGGTGCTGTCGCACTTGGCCACCCTCTCGGCGCCTCTGGAGCACGAATCGTCACCACGCTCCTCGGTGTTCTTCGCGAAACAAAGGGCAAGATCGGCTGTGCTGGTATCTGCAACGGAGGTGGCGGTGCCTCTGCAATTGTTATTGAGAGACTATAGGCCCGTAATGATGACCTCGCCTTACTCAGGACGTATAATCACAGCATACCATAGATGCATTTTAACCTGGCCACATGCGGACACCAAAAGCATTACGAAGGATACCCATAGAGTGACCAAAGAGAATCTTTCCTTCGGTCCACATCTCAGCTTCCTGCTGCTCTCATTATTGGCCTGCTATGAAGTAGGCTGCAATACTATGCAATCCTAGCTCATGAAGGACGAAGCATCGGGCCGCACAGTAGGAAACTACCAAATGCAGATGACAAAAAATAAGGCCGCCATGAAGAGCAGCCACCAAAAACCATTTAGCCCTCTGACCACTTCCTCCCCGGACGCCAACCCAGCCGTCTTATTCACTGCGCACATGGTTTCGGGGATGTGCTGTTTTGTCACGTCGCAATGAGTCCGCCTGGAATATCTTCACAGATCCGCCACGGATTCATACCATACACTGTCACCTCATCCACTGCATCAAGCTGCGTAAAGTCGTTGGCCACGTTCCAGAAGTCCGTTGCCACAGGAAGCAATCCCTCGGTATGACCACATCCTCCTAATGTCAGTGCCACTGAAGCTCTTGGGGCAGATCCACGAACCGGAACGGCCTGGTCGCCATAATCGCGCTATGGTTCCCTGCTGAAGCCATGGTCTTTGAATCACTCTAGCCCTTCAAAACTGTTTCTGCTGTTGAGCTTCGGGAGAGGGTCTACAAAGTCGAGACTGAATTTTGTGGACCTCGATTCTGATCAGGATGTAATAAGGAAAGCTGAGCCAAGCTTTCCTTGGGCCAAAGAGAGCTCGTCTCATGTGCATGACCAGCTTCGATGCGACTTTCGGGTGAGCGCAGGACTTTCCCACGATAAATTCATGCGATAACTCATACGATATCAATGAACACCGTTAGGCTGTGCGCCATAAGAACACCCGTAGCCCTGGTGGCCTTTCACACGTTCGCGCACCTCGGCTCGCTGTTCGTTAGACTTCTAGAATGCTCGTGGCGCAACGCATCTCAAAGTTCTCTACCCGCGGCATCCTACGAACACTCCTCGAGCTATGCATCTCAATCGCTCTGGCGAAAGTCTCCATCCTTCGGAGCTGCATCTCCACACTCACGATTCTGATCTGGGAGACTGCATTACGCTGTTTTCGCGAGGAAGACTCTCTCGCAACTAAACTGGCTCTTCTCGCCGGGCTCGATCCGCCTGCTGTATCTCTTCAGCCAGACGATCTCTGTGCCGTCTGCTAAGACACCCATGCAGACCCGAGGGTGCTTCCGTGCGGTCATATTTACTGCAAGACCTGCTTGGAGAGGCTGCTAAACAGCGTCGCGACATGTCCGTACTGCTATTGACAACTGTACTCCCATGAGCAGGCACTCCAGTACAGCATGACTCACATTCTATGCCTCATGGGCTTCACACTCAGCAATGTCCCACTCGCTACGTTTCTCTACAACAATCAACAAGCCGGCCCGCCTGAGATCTGGATCTTGCTCTTGGTCAATGCTTCGTACACCAGAGCTATCAAGGTGCTTTGGTGGATCATCGCAGATATCTTTATGATCGCTATTCTGGTTCAACATCTGAGCCGTCAAGCTGTTCTTGGTGAACGCTGGGTGAAGAATGCACAAGTTGGCATGAGAGAGGAAGAGATTAAGGTCCATCTCATCTTTGCTATTCTTTGTATCATTATGACGATCAGCTTGGTTGGAAAGCTTTCATTCCGGGTGGTCCTGGCGATGATGTGGGCGCAAGAGCTGGGCTTGGTGATTCGTGAGGCGTCTGGAAAGGCGGTACGTGGTCTTTGGGAGGGGATGGAGAGAATCAGTTTTGGTGGGAGATCTCCCCGGACTGTCCTGAGATTGAGCTAATGAAGACCACAACGTATTGCCAAATACTGCGTGACAATTGAAACCCCTGGTTTCAACTCGGACAGCGACCTTACTCGAGCGCACATTGCTCGCGTGTTCTGATCATCTCATGCGTTCATTTCCATCCGCTCTTTCTATCCTGACGTACAAACGTTTTAGCTGCCTTCTTTGAGTCAATATCATATAGCTAAAACGGCCAGCAAAGCCAATAACATCGGCACACCAAGGCCAGCTCCGAGGGTTGTCATTTGTGTTGCAGTATAGACCTTACAGGTCGATTCTGGACTTGAGCTCACCGAACAGCTCGGTGTTGCTTGTCCCTGAGCATTCGACGTGGTATTCGGCACGAGAACATGTCCAGTGATGCCCAGCCCTAAAGCCTCGTCCTTCCCTCCAGCTGACAGCTGAGCCACGTAGAACCTGGAACACGTCTTTTGAATCATTGCAAGGCATTATCGATGCCGCAACCAATAAGACCGGGTATTGCACCCGTGTAGAAGCAAGCTGTCAGAACTTGGCCGGCTTGAGCATTCCAGGTGCCATTGAGGCAGTGCTGAAAGCAAGGCGGTTCCCATGTCTTTGATGTGTAACTACTTCGAGAACGACGGTTGTTCTGCATATACATACCGTTATCGAGGCAGAGCGACGAGAGACTACAACATGTTGATATTGCTACTGGCGCTGAAGAGTTGCAAGGTGTGTCGTTGATCGCTACAATCGTGCCGTCTGGGTACCAGCACTATGATTCTTGGGCCAAGAGGACTGATGCCGCAGGAGTATTGTCCAGTACTAGAGCGTATGCTGATCCACTTCTGTATTCGACTGGTGGGACTGTTAAACGAAGACAAAGCGAAGAGTCCGCGGGTGCTATGCTGTGCCGGCACGAAGCACCAAAAGGGGCCTTGACATGTGCTGTGTCCACATACTGATAATGTGACCTGGTCGTGACAGGCCGGCCATGCTATCAGCTCGTGTTAGCTTCATGGCAAAGAGTTGCCAGACATCTGTGTTCCAAGGTGGAAGGAGACGGCCGCAACATCACGGCGATAACGAAGCTCATAATTGATGACTACCAATGTTCATGAAAGTCGAGCCTCGTCGTAAAAGCAGCCTGTGCCGATGGTCTTCATGTCACAGCACTGCGACTTCTTTATTGAGCGCGGCTCAGTCCTTGGCCATCTTAGACTCATCGATGATCTCGTTGTCATAAGCATCTACCTGCCACGTCGCAAACTTCCTCGCCGGTACTTTCTGTGCAAACATGACATCCAGTTCCTCATAAGTACGTCCACGGCATTCCGGCAGTCGGAAATATGTCCAGATGCAAGCCAGAACAGCGGTTCCCACCCAAAAGTATGCTGTCTTGCCTTTCAAATTTGCCTCGGTAGGGTTGATCAGATAAGGCTCAATGACATTTGCGACGATCTGCGTGATGTTGTAGATGTTTCGAGCCAAGCATACCGATTTGGCTCGAAGGCGTAGGCTGGAGGTTTCGGAAATGATTGTGTAGCAGATTGGACCAACAGTTGAAGAGTATACAAACAACCAGACCAAACATAGAGCCGCTTGTCCCCATTTTGACCCGGAAGTGGTCGAAGCGGATGCGAGGATGCCGATGATAAGAAGGACAAGGCAGTCGCAGATCATGCCGCTCAAGTATAGAGTGCGTCGTCCGAATCTGGAAAGTAGAAACCAAGAGATGACAGTTCCGCAGAAAGCCACGCCAGTGCCTCCAACTGCGATACCGTACGAGCTGTGAGTCGGAATGCCGGCTTGCTGGAAGAAGTATGTCGGCCTGAAAGTAATCAGTCTCATAGAAGCGATTGATGGAAGCAGTAGGAATTTACCCATAGGCAAAAGTTGAGCCAGATAGCACCTGACCAGCAAAAGTCATGCAGACAATCTCAGTCCGTCTCAGGTCAATGCCCCGGAAGCAGTCGAAGTACGAAGCGCCGGACTCAATTTGGTTCTCAATCTTGAGTGTATGCATAATCTGAGCCACAGTCTGGCGATTCGACTCTTCACCTTTGTTATTGAGTTTCGACAAGGCATGCATAGCATCATCGATACGATCATTTCGGACCAGATACCATGGCGATTCTGGTCCGAAGAGAATGATGAGGAAGAGCGGGATAGGCCATGCCCATTGAAGTGCATACGCGATTCGGTAGCTCCAAGTTCCGTGCAGGTCAAGCAAGCCGTATAGAATTCCAGCTGCAATGAGTTGGCCGATGCACCTTGGAGTCCAAGTCAGTATGAGCGAAGCATTCACGTCTACGATAATTGACTTACCAGCATAAATTGACGTAGCATGTCAGGTAGCCTCGCAGAGCCAGTGGACAGACTTCGCTCGCATAAGCAGGTCCAGTGGTCGCAAATACGCCCCAGGTAAGACCGCAGAGGATCTGTCCAACTAGCAGAACTTCTGCCGACCTCGCAAAGAATGGAAAGAAGATGAACCAGTTCATGAAGAACAAGGCGCCGAGACTCACCTTCTTGTAGCCAAATCGGGCCGAAAGGTAGCCATTGACAAAGCCTTTGCCCCGTTAGCATTGAAAAACAAGCGTGACCCATACTCTCACCTCCAATGACAACACCACAATTTGCTCCATTGCTCAGGCCCGCTTGCCATGGACCAGAGACCTGGTATGACTGTGTAGACTCATCCCACTTGCCAAAGGTCTCAGCGAAAGAAGGGTATGCGAAAAATTGATAGATCAGACCTGGAATAAAAGCTTAGCTGCTATACCCCATCTTTGTGGGTATTTCGGTCTCACCAATGTCATAGCCTTCCATGATGATAGTCAACGAGATGATCGCAGACCACATCGCTGCTTTTCGATTGCTCTTGATGGCCTGCCAGAAAGTCGTTTCATGCTCTTCTTGAGAAGCATGCTTAGCATCCTCAATGAGCTCAATCTGCTCAACTTGTTCGCTGATCTTCTTCTCTTTGTCGGTGTCTGCCATGTTCGCTGCAAAGGTCGAACCGCATGTTCGTGGCCGACGTGGGATCTGTGCAAGGTCATGTAACAAAGCAAGCTTCGGTGGAACATCTGCCGGAACTTCGTAGGACCATAACCCCTCCGTTGGCGATACCAAATGTGGTAGGTACCAGTTACAACATCATGCACGGAATATGGGGCTCCGCTTTGTACAAGGTCATGCTTGTCTTGCCGCATGGCTATTTAGCCAAAATTTTGACCTACCATGTTCGCGCCTCGGATTCTTTGGGGGAATAATGGAAGTCGTGATTACGCTGTGCACATTTCCTTATGCATTCAGTGGCATAGGCTTCAATTAATGAGAAGTTGCTCAATGCAGCTTCGAATGAAGAGTCGGAAGAAAGAAGCCGGGGAATATCTGGAAGTCAACAGCGACGTTAGTCCGAGCCGTCGAGTATGCGTACGCTTCTGTGAGCAAAAAATCAGCAAGCATGGCACATATTTCCGGACACCTGGAAGCTGGGCGTTGAAGACCCATACCTAGAATGACCAGAACCGGTCAGGTATCAATCACGTGAGATGCCACATACTACCTTTCCATGATCTTACCGTCACGGTCAGCTCTACTCGCCATCCATGACACCTTCCTCTCCCAGTCTGCCCTGGAAAGTGACTTGACGTCTGCAGATCATCCAATGACCGGAAGCACCAGGTACACTGGCCGTGGCATCTGTGACCACCAGTTCATCATCGTATCTGCCCCAAGCAGTCACTTGCTGACCTTGCCATTTGCCCTTGCCGAAGTGGATTCCGGTAAAGTAGGTTGTAGCCTTTGCAGTCTTGCCATTTTCTGAAACCTCAATAGTTTGCGTGGTCAGAGCATGCTGGGATGTGATGGCGGCCAGTCTTGGAGAGCGTCAACACAAAAGCCCGACAGCTTCTTCTTGCAGAGACAAGAGACGAATACCTCTTCTTTATACGCTCTGCCACTATTTGCACGCCCTTCATTTCAGCGAAAGGGTATATCGTGTCTACATTCTCGGTGAAGACTTTTCTCAGAAGAGCGAAGTCCTTGGTGTCGAGCGCAATGCAGTATGTCGCGATCGTGTTTCGGATCGCGAAGTAGTCCAAAGGATTTGATTGTTCCATGGCGAGGTGTGGATGAACCTTTCTCAAAATTATATTGATGTTGGAGTGTCGAGCATTATCGGAAGGTGGAGTGCCTACGCCATTCTGATGGCAAAGTCAAAATTTCCGCGCCTTCTGGGCGCACGGAAGATTCATCTCCCATTATATCCTACTTGGTGCCAACACCACACTCTAGCCTCATGCCGAGGAGATTCGGTCTCAATTGGCCTTTGCTGCTCCGCGTATTGAAAGACGCATCAGTCCAGCCTGACTAATTTCGTTCGCTCTCCTGGTTCGCAACCGACCATGGGAACCTAGGCAGCAATTTATTGCTAGCAGTCAATCTTTGGTATAGGTCTTTCGGAACATGCACTGAGCAGTGAGGCTCGCACGGCCTCTGGGCTTCCGGTAACCGTC
This sequence comes from Pseudocercospora musae, assembly GCA_001578225.1. Taxonomy (NCBI): domain Eukaryota; kingdom Fungi; phylum Ascomycota; class Dothideomycetes; order Mycosphaerellales; family Mycosphaerellaceae; genus Pseudocercospora; species Pseudocercospora musae. Next base: position 3,962 of record LFZO01000232.1, on the reverse strand, counting down.
GAGACAGAGCAGAAGACCACAATGCCATCGAGAGCGCGATGTATTGCTCGACACCATAATCTCGATCTCTAGCCGGGATGTGGGCCTCGGCGCCAAGCTGTCACAATCATGTACAATATTTTGCCCCGGGCGTGCTATCCAATCACAAGATTCGGATGACGGTCAAGCGAGAGGCTCAATGGTCTAGTGGTATGATTGTCGCTTCGGGTTCTACCTAGTAGACTTAGTCTACTCGTTTGTGACAGGCCCCGGGTTCAAATCCCGGTTGAGCCCGAGGTTGAGCACGTAGAATACACTTCGAGTGCTTATATTGCCAATTTTTTGTCTTACTTTCAGCTTATATTGCTAATTTTTTGTCTTACTTTCATTGTTTATATACTAAGGAGCTATTCGGTTCAACCTATACCTAGTAGTATAGATAGATATAGTAACGAGTATAGGTTAAACTAAATAGGTATCGTAGTTTTAATATTTACTTAGTCCTATCTCTACTTAGGCTAGATCTTTTTTAATCTTTAAGTATAGATATAGCTAAAACTAAATAAGAATAGTAACCTATACTTTACCTTACTTAGTATAGCTTAGATATATAGTTTGTAAATATTAAACCTTATAGTAGCTTACTATACTCGAATTTTATATAGATTAAATTTTTAGAGAATAGCTTTAGTAAAAGGAATATAGATAGATATAGGTTCCTTTACTTTAGAATTTAAAGTTTATATACTAAGCCTAAGTAAAGTCTAGGCTTAGTATAGTTCTTAGCTACGCTTAGTATAAGCTATAGTTTAAACTAAATAGCTTCTAAGACTTAAGTAAAATTCTAAGTTCTTAAGGCTATTTACTAGGCTTAGTATACTTACTATACTAAGTCTCTTTATACTAGATTATTTCCTTTTAATTATTATTTATTTTTAGTTAAGTAAAGTACTATAAATTATTTATAAGCGTTTATTTACTTTAGAGAGTATATAGATTATAGATATTATAACTATAGGCCTAGTTAGCCTATCTTAGTCTATAGATATATATCTCCTCTCTAGATATCTCTCTTTTCTTTCTTCTTTTAGTAATTCGAGTAGTTCTAATCGAGTACTATATACTATATATTATATATCTTCTTTATATATAAATTACTCTTCTAAAGTATACTATATAGTACTTAAAATAGTATAGAAGAAAGTAAAGGCCTTAGTATCGAATCTAGTTAGCTAGTATAATAACTAGGAAAACTTTCCTAATACTAAATAGAATAATAATTCCTCTACTCTAGCTAACGACTTACTAGGAGATATAATCGATAGTAACGAGGAATAGGATAATACTAAAGAAGACCTTAATAACGAGGCCCTAGTAGTTTAGCTCTAGTATAAGGAAGAATATACTAAATAGACTAAGTAATACTTCGAGTTAGCCTATCTTAGGAAAAGGATAGCTAATATAGCTTAGGAAGCCTCTCTTCTTATAGAATAAGGAGATATCTAGCTAAACGTAATCCCTACTAGGCTATCCTTAATACTAATAGAATCGGCTATTCCTAAGATAAGGAACCTCTATATATTCGAGAATAAGGGACGTATAGACTACGACTAATAGGTTATAGACTACGACTATATCTTTAGGTAGATTCCTTATATCTATTCTATAGAAGAAATAAAGGTAGACCTAGCTAAGGAATAGATAGAGAGGAAGTAGTAAGTTAAATAGAAACAGTATACTAGGTATTTAGACCTAGAAGAGTATACCTAGAAAAAAATAAAGTAGGTAATTTTAGACTCTATAGGGACGAAAGAGGAACGCTACTAATTAGTCCTAGATAGGCTAAAGTAGGCTAACTAGAATAGTTGTATCCTATTAGAGCTACTAGACTATATAAAGATCTAGTAGGATAAGGTCGAAGAGAATCGTTAGAACTATATAATATATAACTTTGTTATAGCTATAGATAAGAGGATCTAATACTATATCGAGGTAGGCTAATAGCGCTTCTAGATCCTAATCGAAGTAGAAGAGATAGCGAACGCCTACTATTACTTACTAGAAAACGAGCGTAGATCCTATAGGAATAAAGACTAGAGTAATAAGAAGCGTAGCTACTTCGACTTAGATAATAGTACTACTAGCTCGATATTAGAAAAGCTAACTAGATACTCTAGAGGCTATAACTAAGGAGAGAAAGGTCGAAACTTTCTATAGAGGTACTAGAATATCTATAATAGGTCCGAGAAGGACTAAGAAGTCCCCTAGTACTAGTACTATAGCGAGATAGGCTATAAGAGGCCCTAATATCCTATCTATAATCTAGAATTAGGAAAAGACAAACCTACCTAGTAGCTCTTCTAGCTATAGTAGACTAGATTATTTATATCGAGGAATAGAGGAGAAGCGTAGAGCCTAGTAGACTAAGGTAGATTAACTAGAACTAGTTTTAGTTAATTTAACTAGATATTAAGCTATAATAGAGCGAGAACTCCTATATACTTAGAGGACTTATCGATTATAGCTTCTAGACTAATATCTTAGATAGTATAGTAGCTAAAGAGGCTAACCTCGTTCTAAGTAATATAGACGCCGAGTAGTATAAGATCCTTAATAGCTAGTCGCTAGCTATAACTAGTAAATACTATATATTCTATAAAGTATTAGATACGAGTAGTTAGTAGTAAGGCTACGTAGACAATTTCGCTATTAGAAAGATCTATAGCTTCGATATTATACTAGGTATATCCTAGTTAGAATAATAGAATCTATCGATTAACTTTGTAGCTAAGATAGCTATTTAGAGAGAAAGGGAACCTATAAATAGCGCGCCTATACTATATCGGACGCCTCTAACTTCTTAAAGACTATATTAGACGAGAATATACGTCTCTTCGTAATATCGATAGCTAAGATAGACTAAGATAACCCGAATAGCCTCCTACTAGAGTATAAATACCTCTATAGAATATTCGAGAAAGGAGACGCGTTCCTACTCCCTAATTATAGCCTATACGAGCTATCTATCGATCTAGTAGAGAATAAGATTTCTCTATATAATCCGTTATATAATCTCTCTAAGACCGAATTAGTAGTCCTAAGGAAGTATCTCGATAAGTACCTCGAGAAGGGCTAGATCTACCTATTAAAGTAGACGTCCTAGTAGGTTAGGTACAATCCGAGAAATTGGATCCGGGTTCGGTTTCTTAGCGGGAACCGGACGATTAGTTTAGGTTCGGGTTCTAGGACCTATACTAATTTTAGGTTAGAACCCGGACTTTTTCCGGGTTCTATAAGCGTTACTTAAAAGACTAGCTACACTACCGGCTATATAAAGGAAGCTTTACTTTTGTACTACTTAGTACTCGTCCTATAGTATCTACGTATCGCCTAGGTCGCTATTGCTATAGAAACCTTAGGTAGGTTACGTTATAAATTTCTAAGCTATATTACTAATTCTTACCTTACGAAAACTTCGATATTAATATCCTATAACGACCGTATAAGATAGCTCGCAATAAGCGTATAGCTTAACCTACTATCCGTAGTAGTACTTAGTAACTATATTAAGGTAACTACGAGCTTACTAACCGCATCTACGACGAGGATAATAAACCTAATAATCGCGTATCGAGCCTAAAGCGTCGCAAGATAAAAGAGGCGTATTCTATATATAGGAAGACTATAGTAGACGTAAAGCGAGTCTTACAAATGTCTAAGACTAAACAAGCCTTAAGAAAGAAGAAAAGAGCTAAGTAAACTATATTCCGATAGTAGCTAGAGAAGTAGAAGGAGAGACCTAAGTAGGATAAAGCTACATTTTAGTAGAAAAGTAAGGCTAAACAAGAAGAGAAGCTATCTAGTCTAAGACTAGTCTTCTTATAGTAGAGGAATAGAGGGTTAGTATCGCTATAGCTAGCTATATAGCCGGCCTTATTAAATTTATTATTAATCGAATACTAACATAATCTAGGAAAGAGATT
>LFZO01000231.1:0-52579 GCA_001578225.1 Pseudocercospora musae | reverse complement strand
AAGGGCTATAGCCTTAAGGGACTAGAAGAAACCCTAGAGGTTTACTACTTATAAGTAGGAGAGGGGTTTATATAAACTATGTAGTTAGGATAATTATATAATAATCTACTATCTATACCTAGAAATGGCAAGGCAAATAATTTAGGTAATTGTAAACAATAAGCTTATAGATAATAAGAAGTTGTTAGTAATAGTTATATACAATAAGGAGGGCTCTAAAGAGGAAGTAGACTAATCTAACTAGACTAAGAGTTAAGGGGAGTATTAGAAATAGACTCTCTCTACCTAGTTGTCTCTTAGTATTGTCTAGGCTAGCTAGCCTAATTAGGCCTAGCTTAGGGGCAATTCTCCTTTATCTTTGTATTTGTAGTCTTAGATAGACCTTTATCCTTTTCATCTACTACGAATTGGGTCCCTTAGTATGCCTACTCTCCTCCGCCTACGTAACAATGTTTAACAAATACTACTATTATTTGTTTATATAGATCTATAGAGTCTTATCTATTTAAATTCTTAAATAGTAACTATTAGAAGGCGCCTACTATCTTTTTCTACTAAGTTATAGTATTTTAAATAGACGTCCTAGTAGATTAGATATAATCTAAGAATTTAGGTTCGGTTTCGGTTTCTTAGTAGGAACTAGACTATTAGTATAGGTTTAAATATAGAACCTACTATAACCTAGACTTAATAGAACTCGATAAAAGTTATCGTAATCTAGCTAGCCTTTTAGTAGTATATATCGCATATATTAGTCGTTATATCGCGTTAAATTATAACTATAGAAGTATATAGTCGGCTATATAGCTAGCCTTTAGATATTGGAATCCGAGGAATTTTAGGTTCTTAGTATTATATCTAGACAATTGGATTAGGTTCGGATTTCAATCCGAACCTAACCTAACCTAACCTACTAGAATATCTAATTTTAAAATATTTTCTCTTTTATTTAAATCTATATATTAAAGTATCCTAGAATCTATATTAAAAGTTATAACCTTAATATCTTTATATAGGATTATATATCTTCTAAATAATATATATAAGAAGTAGTATAATAACTATAATATTAAAGATCTAGATAATTAATAATTATATCTATAACGACTTTAAGGACTTCTATATTAACTATATTAGAGATCCTATAAATCGTATACTTAATATAATCCTTAAGTATAAGACTATATATTAGTATAAGAACTAGATAGTTTAGAGCTTTATCCTTAAACTTATAGTACTAGAAAATTAGCTAAGTAACTATACTAAGGTATAGTATATATACTATCTACTTATAAAGTTATAGCCTATACTATATAGTACTATCGTTAAGTACTATATTGTTCTAGTATTATAATAGGAACTAGTATAGCTTGCAAGTTATATTAAGAATTAAGATACTAGATAGATCTACTAGTAAGAGGTAAGAGTACTATAACGAGAACTATAGTAGTTTAAAGAAGAAGCGCTATCTTAATAGCTATAGTAGTAGTAAGAAGTAGGATAGACGTAATAAGAAAGTAGATAATAAGTATATATAGTATTATCTAGTAACTAGGATATACTTATCTACCTAGTAAGGTAGGGGCCTTAAGTAGTATATATAGCTCTCTTTCTATTTAGAAAGAGATATTATTAATCCTCGTCTAGTATATATCGCTTACTACGTTTTATATATCTCTACTATAGAGCTCTAATTACTATCTACTATCTCTATAGCTACTATAAGTAGTTAGTCTATCTAGTATAGCTTCTATAGTATAATAGGTTATACTATCTATAGTTTCTTTCTATACTACTTATTCTTTAGATATATATAGATTTAGATCCTATTTATTAATAGAATAGGGACTAGAAGCCTAGTTATAATCTAGCTATAGTTAGATACTATAGCTATAGAAGAAAGGATTACTATAAGGCTAACTATCTTAATAAGTATAATAAGTATCTATAGAAGAATAGTAACTTATAAGCTATATATAAGATCTATATAGCTAAAAAGGAAAAAATAAAGTACTAGCTAAAAGCTAAGAATAAGTACTATAGCTAATTCTAGTAGTTCTATAGTATATATACTATTATAATATATATATATATATATATATATATATAGTATAATAGTAATATAGGATAGACTCTAGAGACGTAAGTATTAAATACCTACTAGATAATATAGTAGATACTAATATTATCTTATATAAATTTATTCGCTAGGACTAATAGTTTCTATAAAATACGAGGCTACTATTATAGAGTATATATACTAAGCCTATATATTATAGACTTCTTAGATTAGGAGAACGTTACTACTAGTATCTTTTATATCTTTAAAATATCTAATCTAGATATTATACTAGATAGATCTAAATAGAGAGACTAATAGATAGTTATAGATAGCGTAATAGATATATAGATATATAGTTATTTTCTATTTCTATTATACTAATAATAGGCTTAAGAAAGTTACTAATATATATTCTATATAATAGTTAGATACTATACTATACTAGAGATATAAATTTTCTATATAACGCGCTCTACGCTTAGTAATAATACTGCCTAGGAACGTAGAAGCGTTATATTAGGCGGAGACAGCACGTAATTGAAGATATATTAATTCTACGCGATTCCACATTGGTATGTCCACTAGGGCTCGGGCGGGTCGCTGGGGCTCGGGCAAGTGGCGAGGCTGGTCCACGGCCTCCGAGATCTGGAACATTTTCACTTCAGCTCTGGTCGAGGCAGAACACTTTCTCAGACTGCAGTGGCATGCAGATATCACAGCCGTGTGCAGGGCTGTGCAAGCCCACGGCTGGGACGGAAGCATGCTCGCAGTGCGCGTAGTCGCATCTGGTCGTACTCCCACAGTCCTTACCCGCACCCTGCGATTCAGCAGCAGCACATGCTTCGAAAAATCGTCGCGAACGCTATGGACTGCATCGTGGTTGAGGCAAGAAGCAGCGCACCAAATCCCCGATGGTCGTCATGCGCCCAAGCACGACAGCTTCTCACAGAACCAAAAACGATCGCGCGATCCTCAAGCCGGCCTGACAACTCCAGCTCCTAAAGAATCCGAGCACACCAAGTCTCACTCGCCCTTCTACTTCGAGACTGCCTATTCAGGCTGGGCGAAGCGAGTGTCTCGTCCCTTCCCTCCGCCCTTCTTTTCTCCGCCCAGCGGAAGCTTCTCTGACCCGCTCTCTACTCACCACCGACCCAAAGACCACAATGGGAACATGATCCGGGGAGTGACTAATGGGGACGATGCCATGTTGTCGAGTGAGACCTTGGTCGGGACAAACGATGGGGTCGGACAGTGGGCCCAGCGAGAAAAGGGGCATGCACCGTTATGGAGCAGATTGATCATACACTTTTGGGCGCTCGAAGCTGAAAAGGACGTGTATGGCGGAGAAGGAGACCCAGACCCTGTCAAGTATCTTGAGACGGCATACGAGAGGACGAAGGAAGCTCTGCGCGAGCCCAACGAATGGCATGGGACGACAACAGCCAGTGTCGCTCTGTTACATTACAGCAAGGACAATGGCGAGCGGCCAGTGCTATATGTGACCCAGCTCGGAGACTGCAAGATTCTGGTGGTTAGAGCATTGCCGGAGAAGAAGGATGACGCCTTGGCAGATATACTTTTCTCCAGCAAGGAGCAGTACCATTACTTTGATTGTCCCAGGCAGCTCGGAACCAACAGTCCTGACACGCCACAGAAAAATGCGGTATTGGATAAGGTGGATATTCAGGAAGACGATATTGTGCTCGCGCTCAGCGACGGTGTGACAGACAATCTTTGGGAGGAAGAGATTGCGGATTATGCAATTGGGGCATTGAACCAATGGAAAGAGGAACACCCAGACTGGCACAAAGAAGAGCACGCAAAAACCGAAGACTTGCGCCAGGCCATGAAGTTTGTCGCGCAAGAGATTGTGCTGAGCGCAAGGAAGATTGCAGAAGATCCCTTCGCAGCAAGCCCGTTCATGGAGAAGGCTGTGGAAGAGGGCCTGGCGATTGAGGGCGGCAAGGTCGACGATATCTCGGTCGTCGCAGCGGTGTGCCGTCGCAGAAAGAAGCGCTGAAAAGCTTCCTTCACCTGCAGTGAGTCTCCCTTGCGCGCGAATGGTATCGTCGCACAACAATGGGTCGATGGAAGAAACATGGGCCAAGAGTCCCGCGGCTCGGCATCTGCGCAACTAGAGTCGATGCGGTCATTCAGCGTCAATTCTACCCCAAGCCAGCCTCTTCGACCACATCATCTTCTCGCCAGCACTCTTGCTTTACAACCAGCTACTTCACACTTTAATTACAGCTTTGGCAACATGTGTAAGTGATCCGTTCGGTGATAGGAAATTCTTGCTCACAGATGCTTTAGCCGCCTCTCAAATTCGGCAGCGATGTCACGACATAGCCCGCGGAAAGCAGACTCACGAAGGCATTAGCAGCGATGAAAGAATGGCACTTCTTTATCATGTTCCAACCTCTGGGCGGTACGGACGTCGAGGGTCTGGTGATTACCACCATCCCAATAGCCAGGACAATCGACCGAAAAGCTTGCTGGCACGATTCGCACCGGGCCATATACTGAGGACTGTATGGGCTGTGTTGAGCAACAATTACATCAACGTGCTCTTGGTCGCAGTCCCATTGGGCATCGCCTCCGGAGCAGTAGGCTGGCCGCCAATCGCCACTTTTGTTCTCAACTTCGCAGCCATTATTCCGCTTGCAGCGCTCCTCTCATTCGCCACGGAAGAGCTCTCCGAGGCTGTTGGACCTGCCATCGGCGGTCTCCTGAACGCCACTTTCGGCAATGCCATTGAACTCATCGTCTCGGTCATTGCGCTCCAAAAGGGTCAATTCAGACTTGTCCAAGCCAGCATTCTCGGCTCCGTGCTTGTCAACATCCTTCTCGTGCTCGGCTGCTGCTTCATCGCTGGCGGCATTCGCCACAGAGAGACTCGATACGACCCGACCGTTGCCAGTATCATGTCCTCTCTGCAAACGCTTGCATCAGCTGCCCTGATTGTGCCCACCGTGCTGTACTGGAACGTCCAAAGATCATCAGCTGGCGATACCATCGACGTTATTGACGTCTCGCGCGGCACTGCAATAGTACTCATCGTCCTGTACCTCTTCTATCTCTACTTCCAACTCTTCTCGCACTCCGACCTCTTCAACGATGACACTGATGAGAAGAGGGACGATGATGCAGCGTCACAGCAGCAGGACGCGGAGACAAACGATGAACACGAATCAGAAGGTGGCGAAATATTAGGCCCTGTTGGCGCTGTCACGTGTATGGTCGTGACCGTGATCGCAGTCGGCTTCTGCGCCGAGTTCCTGGTCGACAGCGTGGATTCAATCGTGGAGCAGACAAACATGACGAAGACCTTCATTGGTATCATTCTCATCCCAATCATTAGCAATGCGGCCGAACATGTCACTGCCGTCATTGTCTCCTGGAAAGGCAAGATGAATTTGGCCCTACTCGTCGACCTTGGAAGCGGCATGCAGATTGCGCTATTTGTGACGCCGCTGCTCGTACTGATCGCATGGGCAATGGACAAGCCGTTGAGTCTGCACTTTCAGCTGTTTGAGACCATTGTCTTCTTCTTGTCGGTCTTGGTCGTCAATTTCTTGATTCGAGGAGGCACTTCCAATTACCTGGAGGGTTGCATGAGCGTGGGATGGTACATGATCATAGCGTTGGCGTTTTATTATTACCCCGACTCCTAGTGAAATGCGCGTCTTCAATCGAGCAGATCCAGAGCGAACGAGAGCACAGTCTACTCAAGCGAGCACTCCCTTGAGGTTTGAATCGTTAAACGGTGCAGCTGGAAGCGCTCTCGATGGTCGGAGACCCGAAATGTGGCTGCTCTGCCCATACCAAGGCAACGGCTATTTACATTTGTACTGTGCTTCTTCTTTCGATCACGCCCACATCTCGGTTCCAATGAGGACATCGCTCTCGGCGCTCACCAATCAAAAAGCGCCAATCATGAGCCTGCACTTTTGCCCTCGACCGGTGTGGAGCTGAGATGCATGACGTCTGCGGATGCGCCCTCACAGAAGGGAGCGACTTTCACCTGCTCATCACCGAACTTCAGCGGGCATGCAAAGATCTGCGCATATCAAGCGCCGACAACCGAGCAATATTGCAGCTTAGGATCATCAAGACATCATCTACATGCTGTGCCGCGTGCTTACTTGTAAGCCGCCGCATCCTACGGCTTTTTCGGAAAGAATCCGACATGTTTCTGTGCAATGGTCCGTACAATGGTCAGCAGAGACCCGAGTGCATCACGACTTTCGCGAGAGCAATGGCAGAAACTGAAGCCGCATATTACTGACCTTCACAGACGGAACTTTACTGTACGCCAGATCGCAAGCGACATGGAGGGCAAGGGATACAGGACAAGGCAAGTATCCGCTTCCATTGAGTGATTGGGACTCACAGGCTGAGCAAGGACCTAGCGAAAAAGCCATCAAAGACCATCTCAAAACGTGGAATCTCAGAAGAAATGCCACTCGACGGCAGCCTCAGGATGACCAGCCATCCGGTCAGCTCAACGTAGGGCAGCAGCAAGAACCCGAATGGGAGGCCGACTTGAGCTGGCGAACGAGCTGGCGGTCGCAATCATCTTCTGGAACCGAGTCTTGTCCTAGCACTGTTGGCCTCACAACGCATCATGCCCACAGTCCCTCTCCGGCACCGGCCATGTCAGGTGCTGTCGAACCATACGACAGAGAAAGACAGCGAACGATGAGCCTCATTTGCAACTGGTACGACTGTTTCGTGGAACAAACCGCGGGCATTCCAGTGGCATCTGCAGGTTGGGGTTCGACTGAAGTTTTCTGGGACATCCACGACGCCCTGCCGCTCGCTATGCAAGGATGTCAGATCGGCTGGGATACGCTTCGTACAATTGGATCCAAGAGAAGAGTCTTGCCGATGATGCAAGACCCACGAAGCTTCATCATACTCTTGCATCGCGTCACATGGCTGTACGAGTTCCCGAAGCTGATGGATCCCGAGCTCAGTGGGGACGATATCGCTGGCATCCCACAATTCGTGCGAGTCGTGCTTACTGGTCTGGGAGAGGAAGCAAATGCCCTGTACGGTGGATGCGATCATCCGATCCTACTGCTCTTGGGCATGATTCTTCGTCGAGAGCTTACGCCTGAGCTCTGCCACTGCGTATTTATGGCGACTATGACTTATCTAGGCAGCATCTATCAACCTGGTGACACAGCCAGCAAGACTCTACAGTTGCAGACCCTTTTTGGGTCCGCTCTGACAATGTTGCAGGCATACGACTACGCGGAAAATGTGCTGGCTGATGTCCAGGACAAAGCTCATGCAAGTGGTGATCTGGAGAACCGACTAGCATCTTGCGCTGCGCTGGGCATCGTTCGGGGATTCCAAGGCAACTTTTCAGATTCGAAAGACTTGCTGTCCCATGTTGTGGTCACGGCACGCAGAGGTCGCCTCCGTGGTAGCGATACACATCGATACAGTATATGCGGAACCGCGCGGCTTTGCAAAGCAATGGGCCAATTTGAGGAAGCAGAGAAGCTGTACCAAGAAGCAGTACCGCTAGGTCAGACCGGTGCCAATCCCAATCTGCTTTACCACATCAATATGGTCCGCCATCTGCATCGACTGTACGTTCGGCGTCAGAACTTTGAAGATGCCATTCAACTAGAGCGCCAATATCCCAAGGCATTTCATATGCAATACAATCCGCGGAGGTCTAGGGTACAGATCAACCACTCGCGTACAGTTTCTCACCTTTGATTAGCCCGAAGTTCAGTGCAACTTTAGATCACTGTCCTTCGTAGGCGATCCGCTGGCCATTCGCATCATATTCCTGCTACTTCTTCCCGGGTAAAACGAGTGCCAGACTATCGACCATCTTGCGGTCTGAATCAATCCCAAACACGACCTCAAGAGCACCGCCACGGGAGGAACCCGATCCTTTCGCCAGTCCGCGGGGACCTTTTGTTCTGATCCATCGTGCTTACGAACAACTCCTCAACGCCAATCCCGTTTCGCAACCACTCCTACACAGCGCAGCCAGCCTCTGAACTGCTTTCAATTTGTGGGAGAAGGGCATACCCGAGGTCCGGGCAAGGCATCTCGACCGATGAAGCCAATGAAATCGTCTGAGAATTCGAGATAAATCAGATGGAACATCCCTCCAGGCGCTGCTATCTTGGTGCAAAGCTTCTGCTCCGGGCCATGGACGCTGTTTGTTTCGTCAAATCACCTTCGACCGTGTTCATGTCGACTCTCGCATGACCGCCATCAGATGCTCTGCTGTCAGTGTATAGACTGATGATTCCGTGGCAGTCTTTGACATCGTTCGGATCAGCAAGTCGGAGGAGAGGTCTTCCTGTTTCGAGAGCGGCCCGAATTGTCAAGCCATCGCCAAAGTCAAGTAGCAGAAGAGAAAGGAAAGAATACCGCACAGAGTCAAGGCGCAGCACAATCACGACAAGCGACGTGCCAACTTCATTCAGCCCACGGAGTCAAAAGCTATACAAGGCTGCATACTTGCAGCGAACCTAGCCATCTCTGATTGATTGTTGCTACTATCCGCCAAAATCCCATTATGCAAATGCTCCGATACCCGCCAAGTTATTCTCGCAATCTCCAATAACCTCTATCTATGCTCCCACCAAAGGACCAAGACCCAGCCCGTTCCGCATGTCCGTGATATCGTCGGCAGTACACTGTCCAAACCGCGACCCATTCTGATTATTCAACAAATCCGTACAACCCCCATCCGACTCCTCACCAAGACAACCTCCCGGTGGCGGAGAGCAGAAAAGTCCAGCCACGGGAACAAGATCGTTGACTTGACAACATGAATATGTACCGGTACACGGACCGTTATCTTCAGCTGCAAAAAAAATTCTTTCAGCCAAGCTCTCTCTCTCTCGACGTCGTAATTCTTACCAATGATGCAATTGACAGTCGCAGGCGTCAAATCATAGCATGCCAGATTCGAAAGTTCCTTGACTGGAGCAAGACCTCCATTGAAAGTCGCGGCACAGCAGTGAAGTTGTCCTCCATCTGAGCAGTAGGCGGTTGCGGACGCTACCAAGGCGAGGACGAGTGTTGCGATCATTTTCAATTGAGGTGGAAGGATGAAAAGGCGACTGTGCAAGATAGTTCTACTGTACCTTTTTATCCATCAAGCTCGAAACACCACCATAGATGAGCAGTACTACGGTATGACGCAGAGCCGTCCTGAATGAAGTCACACTCCGACTCGCGAAACGGTAATATGGCGTATGATCAACAAGGCTGTACCTTGCTTGCCAAGAGATTTCTAGGGGTGATATAGGTTCAAGATTCTCCACACCTGCTTTCGTCATTACTGTTTCGCGGCGGTTGTGTTACGATACAGAAGGCTTGTTGTTCTCTAGCACCATGAAAGGGGGGAAGGAGCTCAGTACTGCACCCACCCCAGCTTGGCCGAAACCAGATTCCTGATAACCCAGAAAACCTGAAAACATCGCTCATGCAAAAGGAAATGACCCCACGGATCCAAAATGCTCTCAACCAACAGCCGTTGACACTTCCACAGCTTCTCCATGCAGCAACGTGTCTCTTCCTTCTGTCTTGCAGCGTGAATAGAATAGCCTTCAGCTTCCTAAGCCCGTATCCTGTTCTTGCGTATCACATTGCTCACCAGTCCCGGAAAGTGACAGAGCTCTTGTTGGAGCAGCAAGCTATCTGACAGATGTGTATATGCAAAAAGCGCTCAGCTCGAGTCGTTATCGCGAAGCAATTCTGCACTACTCGGGGAGACAACAAGTGCTGTTGTCTAATCATTCTTCGGCTTCTCATTGAGCTTCTGGAGTGCCATTTTGAGGAGGGCACACTCGAGGGCCAGGCACACAGTGCCCATCCGATTCCCCAAGCAATCCAGCTTTCTAAACTGCGGATCAGCCAACGGGAGCCGACGCTGCTCTTGACGCACTTTGGAGACGTTAATAGTCATGTTGTTGGTCATTTCAAGCCACTGAAAGGCGAAAGAGGTTAGTTGTGGGGAGAAGTTGATCTCGTGATGCCAGATATGAATCGGCGAGGTGCTGACGCAGAAGAGTATGATAGCAGTGATCATGCACTTCGGCAGCTGCTTGGTCAGAGCCATCACCTTCAATCCTCCGTCGGCGATTTTCTGCTCGAGATCTTCATATGTTTCAGGTATGAGCGTGTCAATTCTGATGCAGTCCACGAGGCATGAGCGCAAACAGGCAGCGTTGCGAGGGCCGATGACTTTGATGAAGTTTTCGAAAGCAAGTGCCGAGTCGTCTCGATGACTGGTGAAGGTGAAGACGTTGTCTAGGTACAGGATTGAAGTGGCTTCTTGCTGAATTTGCTTGCAGGTCTGGAGCAAGGCTACGTTTGGGCGGTCGCTGTCGCGCTCCCAGGCGACGGCTCGGTCAGGGTCGGCCTTGAGGCAGCTCTTGATGTGGATCGTCGCATGGCTGACCAAGACGAGCTCGCAAATGGTATTTCGAAGCTCAGCAGGGAGCTTTCCCAGCCGCGACTCGTCCATCGTGCGAGATCTGGGAGCAGGTCGGCGCCAAGATCAGTCGCAATGAGTTTAATCGAGGTCGCTGTGCAGATCGTGAGTGTCGAAGGGGCGGTAGAATGTGAATGTGTCGGCGCCGATTTGCCAACAGCAGTAGGTCGAGTCGAGGTAGATGTAAAGATGAGAGTGTCGGAGCGAACGTAGGATGAAGACATCAGATGTAGTGGAGCCTTGCGCGACGCTAGTGACTAGCGCCGGTCCAGGCTCGCTCGCGCTTTCACATGTCAAGCCTCAGGTCTCACAGGCAGCACTCCGACCAAGTTCTCCTTCGATTTCCGCAAACACCTGACAGCCTCGAGAATAGCCTCAGCCCTCCTTCCAGCCAATCGCCTTGCGTACTGCACATCTTCAATATCCTCCAATGCCTGCTTTTCTGCTTCAGCTCTCTTCGTCAACCTCTCAATTCCATCGTCCAAGCCCTCGGAACTGAGACCGCACCAGACATGGACGGCAGCCTTTTGCCTTCCACATCTCATACCCGCCAGTCTCCACGTCCGACCTGACATGGCATATGTCTCCCCATGTTGCCAAACAGCCCGGAGAACGCCCAAGCCAGGAAGTTGAGGATCTTGATACTCGATCTGCGTCTTCGGAGATATGAGGTCGCCATCAAGATCAAGGGAGAGTGAGACGCAGACGTCGATGTTTGATATTACGGTGCAGTGCGAATTTGCAACTCGTATGAATGCCATGAGATCGTTGGTGATTTGTTCGATGAGCGGCTGTTGGTTCGTCGGATTCCAAGGTGTTATATGTCGGACCGCATGAATAATGAAGCGTAGGCCACGGATGGCCGAGAAGTTATGCACTCCAATTTGAGATTGGAAGTTTGAGATCAGCGAACTAACATCGTTGCCTTCGAATTGGGTATCGTTCAAGAAGCTGAAGTAGTTCTGCTTGTAGAAGAGCTCGTTCGTCTCTTGTCGAATCTGTCCACTGACCAATTGCAAGGCCCTAACATTGTCCTCGTTCGCAACAAGACCACGGCTGTTCGGTGGATCGTTTCTTGGTACCAGGCCTCGATGATAGCTGAGTTTGCCATCACCCCAATATGAAGTGATCACAAAATCGGCGCCATAAGTCACGGCATTTCTCCAGATCCTGTCCCGTATATGAGATGGAAGTTTGCTAAAGAGTCCCATCGGACTTGGTGGTCTCGAGAACCATCGACCATCGTTCATGATGAGCAGACGTTTGCGCTTGTGCTGCTCAAGCCAAGCAGAAACAGTCCTACCTGGGCGGGGCCTGTTAGGTTCCGGGAGGACATTTCGTAGGCTGACTACTGATGTGCGCGCAGGTTTGCGCTTCCAAAATGCTCTTGCAGGAACGAAGCTTGCTTGGGATGTGGTGTTGGACATTCTTTCCTTTGAGACTTGATTTTCTACCAGTCGGTTTAGCTGATTGTTCTGGGCCCTGGTAGTGGGTGTAATTTTGATTCAGCTCTCAACCCGTCTTGGTATCGCAAGGCAATGGCTTCTGCCTACCATCGATGCAGTAGGGAAGGCTTTTAGTACCTACACTGAATGATCATGCTCGGCATGACCACAATCATGACAAACCGTGAATGCCACACACATCATCATTTTCCCAACGGATTGTGCGCCTCATTTGGCATTCACTGATGTATCCCGCATCATTTCTGCCTCATCTGCCGCCCATTTTGTCGATGACGTCCCTGTGGGCTGCCCGATCCTTCTCAGCCTCGCTCAATGGCTGTATACTCCTAAGATCACCGACAACATCCTTGGCCTTGCCAAAGTACACCTCTTGAAGCAGATTACGCATGCGAGTCTCCATGTCCTCCACAGTGCGACCTATGTTCACCACGTGACTCTGCTCGATCTCAGCATCTCGCAGGCCTTGGAGTGGCAAGTCTTGCTCTGTTTGCCGTGTGAGATTGCCAGCAAGCTCGAGATTGTCCACGCTTGAAGTCTGCAGGCCCAGGTCCAGTATGACGGTACTGGTGAGCTTGTAATGTGCTGACCGCTTGGTGGTTGCTTCGTTGACTTCGAGCACATGTATGCTGTCCCAACCTCCGCTTCCACCGGCCCGAGCTTCGGACGTCTTCTTGAAAAGCACCACGCCCGCGAAGCCCTCATCCAATGGCCAGAGATACGCTGAGCTCACGCCACCCTCGTAGTATAGCTCTCGATATACGTCGAAGCCAGCATTGAGAGCTTCTTCCATACGCCGCACCCTTCCGCCAGGTATGAGATCAATAGCATCGCCCTCGTCTTCTAACGCAGGCTGGAACTCGTTGCTCCAAGGACTTCGATAGGAGGATCCGTCGCGGTTGTAGTCGCAGCAGAGGAAATCACGACCAGATTTTGCGCATCGTTTCGAAGTGAGAGCAACGTCAACGGAGGACAGCAAGTCTTCTTCGAGTTCTGGCCGAAGCGAGATTATGCCTTGGAGGTTCTGCTGCGTGGAGTTTGGAGGGAGTCGGCGGAGGAGATCGCTGGGGCCTGGTTAGTCTTTGTAGCTGAAGTGGAGGAAATGTGCCTACAGTGCAGCGTCGAAGGGGTCTATAGTCTCCATTGTGTCTTCGATCCAGGAAGGGCAAGCTGGATAGCGTATTCCTGGTGTAGCGGCGGCCGGTGTTGATGTGGTTGTTGCTGCAAGGCTGCAAGGTCCAGAGTCCAGACGAGGTCGCCGGGCGAAGTGGGGTGCCAAGCGAGTGGGGGCCGATCTTCAGGTTGTTACTGTACCATATTTAGTTCTACTCCAACTCCTTCTCGTTTCTCGCGAGAATGAACAACAATGTATGCAGCGGCTAGACCGGCCACGGGCCTCACATGATATCAGCCTCACTAATGCGGCAGCGAGTGTTCCTCGATCCGGGGCAGGAAAAGCTGTCTCCGGAATGAAGGCTGAGAAGAGGTCAGGCAAGACGTAAGGCCATGTCACATGTCAACGGCAAGTCCAGAAAATACAGTGCTGACAGGACGGTCAACTTGGGTCAACTTGGGTCAACTTGGTCGCCGACGATATGACTTGTGCTCTGACTGATATGACTCTCGAAGGCCAACAACAACACTGCCAACTTTCGGCTCGGAGGTCGCTGATGAGGGTACCCGCCTAGAATACTATATTCAGAACAGAATACTCCGCAACTGGCACTGACCAAAGTAGGGTCTGATGTATCTTGAAACAAGACCAAGACTCTGCAATCACGAAAGCATATCGCGCAGGCCAGACTCCCGACGTCTCATTTGGATCGCTGTGTCAGTGCCCGAATTCCGAGTAAAGCAGGCATCATTCTTCCGGCCCGTGGCTGTGTTTCTGTTTACCATTTCTCCTGTCCAAAGCCGCATCACCATTACCACTACCACACACAGTCCTCCACGTACCAGCCGAACATCTTGAAAAAAAGCGACTTGACACAATGGCCACACGAACACGTCCTCAAACAAAGTCCTCCTCAAAGCAAGTCGCCGTCCACTCAAACCAACAACATCAACAGGCCGGCCAAAAGAAAACCATCAAAACCCACGTCGTCGAACAACTCAACCCCTTCAACGTTGGCGTCTTCTGTGCCTGTTCAACCCTCGTCGGCGGAGCACTTTCCATCTACATGACCAATTACTGGTTCGGGAAAAAAGCCACGGAAAAAGCCAACCAAGACAAAAAAGATCTCGCAGAGCATCGTAACGGGTGTATGAGCGATTCCCAAAGCAGCGACAAGAGTTCCAGTTCAAGGAGCTACAGTTCAAGAAGTTCCAGCTCTGGAAGCTACGATAATAGAGACCACCACAGAAGACGAGACTACGATAACAACAGGAGAAGAGACTACGATTACGAAGATCGAGAGAATTACAGCCGTCGGCGGTGACTTCAGATTCCCGGCTCCTGGTTTTTTCTTTCTTCTTGCGCTTCTCCAAGCCATCCCTGGCTATAACAACAACGCACTTGACTCGCGCACATCGGCCATGTTTCAGCACTGGACTTTCATCTCGTCCACTTCCACAGATTTCATTATTTACGATTGGCTACTCATGTACCGGCGCTAAAGAATTGTCATGTGTGGCGTCATTCTTGGGAGAGGTTTCACATGAATCGCTAGCATTACCGGGTTGTCGGGAAGGCTGGGAAAGTATTGGTGGATCGGACTTGAAGAAGTAGTTGAATGTTTTAGTGGAAATGTATATCATATATATAGTGAAGTGATCGATCCTGCTGCTTTTGAGACGGGATCAGCATGTGAAGAAATCAGCATGTGAAAGTGTTCGTTGAGGATGACTTCAGTCACTTTTAATCATTTTCGTCATTGCGTGGCGTTCATGTTCGACTCTGGTATGCATTTTCAATAGTCACGTCATCAATCATGATACCTTCAAATCCCAGCTAGGAATCCGTCTCATCCCTAGGTCGATCAACCTGGACAAGATCACGTCCATCACTAGTCTTCTATTTCCAATTTGCCTTCGTAAGTCATGAACCCGTCATATTGTCTTTCAACTTATGCGCCATTACCGTTATACGCAAGATAATTAGGACTACCAGAGCCAGCAGAAGTGATAGAATTCTTCGTGCTCAAGTCCTGAATGCGGGAGCAAAGAGCAGAGGGGCTACGAGAACCTTCAAGAGCGATAAGGTAGGCAGCGAGACCGGCGATATGAGGAGTCGCCATGCTAGTACCAGAGATGGTGTTGGTAGAAGTGGTAGAACCGATCCAAGAGGACTTAATGTTGACACCTGGAGCAAAGATATCGACGACTGGACCGAAATTGGAGAAAGAAGCCTTGGCATCGTTGTTGTCCGTGGCGCCGACAGTGCAGGCAGAAGTCTCGGATGCTGGAGAGTAATTGCGAGCGTCCTTCCCGTCGTTGCCGGCGGCAATTGCGGCGAATACACCGACGGAAGTGGCAGACTTGACGGCGTCGTTGGATTGCTGGGAGAAACCACCGCCGAGAGACATGGAGATGACGGATTTGCCGACGAGACCTTTGTTCTGAGCGTCCTTTACTGCCCAGTCGATACCTGCGAGCACTTGCGAGTTGCTGCCTGAGCCGTTGGAGCCAAGAACCTTCACGCCGATGATGTTGGCCCTCTTGGCAACACCGTAGGTAGATCCTGCAACGGTGCCTGCGCAGTGGGTTCCGTGTCCGTTGCCGTCAGTGGCAGACTCTCCGGAGACGAAGTTCGCACCCATGGTAGCACGACCACCGAACTCGCTGTGCTGAGTGTAAACACCCTGTATCATTGTCAGTGAAGGTTCGACGAGGTCGAACGTCATATACTTACAGTGTCGACGACGTAGACAGTTGTGCCAGCACCAGCAGAAGTGTCGTAGATGTAACCGCTCTGGCCCTTAGATCTGTGTGAGATACGGGCAAGACCGTATTCTGCTCGGCTCTGGGTAGTAAGAGCGCGCTTGACCATCACATCCGGGTTCATAGACACTGGGGCCGAAGCAAAGACCTTAGTGTCAGGCTCGATAGACTTGATGCCACCAACGGTGGAGATCAAGGTCAACAGTGAGTCGGGAGCAGTGAAAGCAAACCCCTTGTAGCTGCCGATTTCGTATTGGTGTGTTGGGGTGATGGCAGCTAGAGTTCGGAATGCTTGGAGAACTGTTGCTAGGACCGAGTTGTCGTCAACGCGAGCGATCCATTGGCCTGGGATGGTATTTGCGGTCTGCCTCTTGTCGATAGTCGCATCAGCAAACACAGCTGGCACTGCCAGGAGGAGAGTGAGGAATGAACGCATGTTCGAAAATGTCCTGGAGACTGTTCTGAAGACGGAAGAAGTGCTCTGAAAGGCTGATTGCTGCTTGATGATCGATGCTGATGATGAGCATGTTGTACCCTCTTATACCCATCTTGCCTCGACACGATCGCACATGGTCGTCCGTGACACCTCTACCGTCCGATGTTTGGTCTGGAGACGCCATGCTGTTGTCCTAGTGTTGTCTCGCTTACGGCAATCTGTTGTGGTTGAAGATTGACAGTCTGCATCTCGCAGCCATCTCTGCCACTGGTACTCGCTAGAGACCCGTTTGAGACAAATGCGGCTCACCAAGAAGACTGGTTGGTTGAACGGTGCATGGCGCAGCTGAAAGCCAAAGATGTACATGATCTGCTGAGGCGGACATCTGTATCATCACAGCTCAATTTTCCTACTCGGTGTTCGCCTGACCATCTTTGATAGTTCTTGGCAGCAGCACATCTGTTGCACATCATTGCTAGATGGCGTAGGCGACAAGCGTTTCCAAGAGTTGTTGATCGCTGCCAAGTAACGCCGCTCGAACGCTTCGGGAAAAGCTGAGAACGGTGCGGATGACAGCCACTTACCTGCCTCGTTCAGTTAGAAAATGGACTGCTATCTGCGATACAAGCCTTACCATGCCACTAAGCTTGTACAGTAGGGCTGCAACGGTCAGGTAGCTCGAAGTTCTCATATTCCTCTGATTGCACCTCAGTTGCAGCAATGAATTAACAGAATGCAGCAGGAATCATAGCCTGGTGCAGATCACATCCAGCCTTGCAGCACTGCAGTCGGAGCAGACAGTCCAATCCGGGGTAGTCTACAGTCGAATGCGCAGGATCGAGCCAATCTCTAGTTTTGAGTGAGTGTACAGAGAGGACTGTAAACGATTGTTGTCGCACAGAAGCTTTTGGAAGCGATTGGTGGTCTGAATAGACTCTAGAGAGAGCCACAAAGGCGCGAGGAGCATCGGAGACGGACAAGGTGGCGTATGTCTCAAGCCAAAGCGGAGACGGTGTACCAAGATTGCTTTCAGCTCTCGAGGTGGCGTCGAAAGTCCTATATTTCGTTAATCAACACTCCGAATGTTGATTTCAATGTATTCGTGCTGCCATGTCGTAAGTGCATTCCTCTCACGTTCAAAGAGATTTGCCCATTCCATGGACCTAGCTGGGGGCACTGTGCTTACAACATGGAGGAACAGTTTGAGCAGTTCCCTGATTAATTCGCCGAAAGCTACTGCACATCTAGTGCACGCTATTCTCGCGTGCTGTTAGTGCGGTCCAACCTGTCACAATCAAGGTTCAGCAAAGTGTCGTCCTGGCCTGCATAGGTGGCCAAGGCCTTTGACTAGGGTGCTATTGAAGTACTTGACATCCACCGTACATAGCTGTTGCTTTCAGGCAACACAGCATCGTATCGTTGCGTGAGACCAGAACTAACTGACCATAGCACTATCCGTGAGAGGAAGGTATGTAAGATATGGGCGTCTAGCAGTATCGTGGAGGAAGCGGGAAGTGGCCGAAAGAAGAAGGCGCACCGGGCTCCAGTACTTCTAGCTCAACTGTGTAGGTGGTCGTTGTTCTTGGCCTGATTACAGTCACCGGCTTCCTGCTGACGAGGGCTTCTGCGCACATTCTGATAATCTTCGGGGATGGGCTTCGGATTCCCGAGTGAAATACAAACTACCCACTTCCTGCTGCGAGCAAGGGTGGGACCGCTCGCTCTCGAACAGCTCGTCTGATAGTCGTGCGTCTCTCGTCCGGTCGTCACGCTCGGGGCGTATGATTCTACTTCCGTCACCAAAATCCGATGAGGTTGATGAGATGGAAGTGACGAGGACCTGTTGGTCGATCGAATGCGAGCCACGATACGAAAGCTGATCTTGGCGAGGTCTGCTCATCGATGGCACAGAACATCGTAAGCGGCGCAATAGTGCATTCACGACGAGGAATCGTGAGCCATACAGACTGGGATGATGGGCAATAGGTTCCTTGTAAGGCGGGGCAGGAATATAGTGATCGAAGAAGCAAGCGATGCTGATCAATGACATCGAATGTTCAGATACCAGCTCGTCTCACTCGTTCACCAAGTGCCACAATGGTGCCAGTCTTCCGGACGCAGAGTGAAGTCGTTGATTGAGTCATCGCCTCATTGAGCACTATGTGCATGTCTCAGCCCTGCGGGTTCCTGCTGGCGATATTCTTGGCACTGGTCATTGTCTCAGCTGATACCAAGGCCAATCTGAGATACTCGCATCGTAGAAGTTCCTACGTCGTGCCAAGCTGACCTTTGGTCGGGCGTGCTCTCGAATGATAAGATCATCAAACGTGCTGAGTGCGGTTTGGTACGCGGTTGGAGAACCATTCGCGTACTCCGTCCATTTCCTTGATCTGTTCAAACTTCAAAGGCGGTGAACGCGCGTGCCTTTCAACTCAATTTGGTTCCGCTCTTTGACATCATGCTCATTCCGACGCGGCTATTCTGAGGAGTCATTGATGTTCTGTGTTGAATGTGTAGGTAGAGAGGAGGGAAGAACGCGAGATGTGATGGAGACGCGTTATTTTTCGGTAGAATACCCCGTGCTCAATTCTGGCCCATGCCCTCGGTCACACATGTAACCGTAGGTTCGAGTCGAGCAAGATCAAATATGACATATTCATTCTACACTAGCATGCCAAAAAAGAAAGAGAAAAAACAATCGCCCACGGCTCAATGGCAAGGCTACTACTACGCAGATCATTACAGATTTTTAAAATCAATCTAGAGCAATGAGCTGCATTCAAGTGCCATTCGTCATTTCTGACCACGCCATCGAGCCATAGATGATTGTCAAAGACTGTGAAATGTAACACGGGGCTGTGTTGAGGCACACGCCAAGTAATGAGACTGTCAATGGATAGATCTACTCGAGGATCATCGATTCGATGTCGCGCTCTCGAGTCAATTTGAGAGCTGGGGTAGATAGTGACGGATCCAAATCCAAGTATCGAAGGTTGAGCTTCATCACACAGTTCGCCTCCATCATATCAAGCAACTACATGAATCATTCCTCTTAACCGCTCCACTTTCGACGTTGTTGGGTACTTCCAAGAGAACATCCACAACCAAACTCCACCATATCCTCCTTCAAAATGTCATTCTCCTTCCCGTTACCAACCCATCTTCCCTTCCCTCCCAAAATTCCCCCAAACCTCATCCCGAGCCTCAATTCTCAGCAGCGCCACGGAATATCCCTCCAAAGCCTTCCAATACCACCCAGTCAACTTTTGTAGGCCCCAAATTTGCATCCCAAACTTTTCTATAAATTTCGACACAGCTTGGAGTTCCGTAGCACGAAGAATTAGGCTTGGTTTGGATGAACGGACTATCGGAAGTCCGAACGTAGTGTAGGAGCCTGCAGTCTGAACGTGAGCTTGCGAGCTTAATCCGATGAAAGAATTATTGGCATCGTAGGGAAGGCGACGCATAGAGAACTCTGTAAAGAGGAAGCGGATGCAGAGTGCTCGGAAGGCGGGTTTCGCGGTCTCTGAGATGGGGGGCGAGCGGAAGGTTGGAGAAGTGCTTGTGGAGGAGGACTTCGGAGGCCGTGGTGGATTGATCAGGATGTGTTGATCGAGTTCGAGTCTGAGTCTGGAGTTGGGTTTTTGATATTCATCTCTGGGTCCATTGGCTCCTCAGAAGTCGAATATTTGGAGAGAATGTGGTGGAGTCATACTGCTTCTCATATCCAGATCTTTCCATTTCCGTTTGCTGCCAGGGAATGAGACCTTTCAATGCAGAATCAAGACATGATTTCAGCAGCTATATCTATCTCTCGCGCTATTGCGGGCACTTTCTGCAAATATTTCGCACTGAGACGGGCCCAGGCGTCCTTCTACCTCTCAAGTACAGCCATTGTCATCGTCACTCCATCAAATTGGCAAGCTCCGATGTGGTGTAGGTAAGTGACGAGTTCCACGCCTACGCCAATCCTAGCACCCCTGCTAACCTGGTGGCGCAGTGGCTAGCATTTCGGATTCTCAGCAGATCTTTCATGAGATCTCAGAAGCATTCCGGAGACCGGGGGTGAGTGATGGTCCACAACTTGAGCGTCATCGAAGGCAGGCCTAACAGGGTGTCCAGTTCAATTCCCCGCATCGGAAGAATCATTCTTTTTGCCATATTGTTAAGTATGGCGGGATTTTTTCTTCCAAAATGATGCCTATGGCTCGAGGCAGATCAATTTTCGTCCCGATGAAAGACGATGACAAGGAGCTCGGGGCTGCTCAATTGAGTGTGAGCCGATCAGACTCTAGAGCATCATCCAGCACGAAGCGGTGTAATTGCTTCTCTGCCTTTCATTCTATGGGTAGGCTCGCTCAATCATGGCCTCTTCTCATCCCAAACACTATCATAGCTCGGCGGTGCCCATCTTACCTCGTCCTCGGGCAGAGTTTCTAGACTTGGTCGAGTCTCGCTCCTAGCTGGTGAAGGAAATCTCAGTGCAGTATTGATGGCTGTGCTAGCGACTGATGCATCATCGCCGGCTGGTGAGCGAGGGTCCTCCAGCTTCGGACGGCCACGCTGGACTGTTTTCTCTTGAAGCTCGGGCAGTGTCTCTTCTTTGCAAGGAGCTGCATCTCTTGGCTGTTCTTCCTGCATACGAGCCTGCTCCAGCTGAGATGGCTCCCGTTCCGGTTGCTGCTCGACTCTCCGGCCAAAGCAGCAGCATGGCCAGCAGCAGGGGATATTCACAGAAGGCGGTCCTTTCTTCATGATAGCGGTCAAACTAGAGATGTCGAACAAAACTTGGATTTTGCGAGGCTGCGCTGCTCCTCAAACCTCCGCGGTAAGGTCAATTCGTGGTGTAGCAATACAGGAACGAGGATTTTCAGGTTCTGTCATGTTGCTGCCTAAGCTGGGGAGTTCAGCTCATCTCACGATGTGCTATGCCGCCAAGCGAACTCTAATTGCTTTATGCAGGCTTAACCCGTGATCCAGCCTCGGTATGGCGGCAACTATTTCGCAATCGCGTATGAAAGCAGTATAATGTTGCAGCAGCAAAATAAGTACGCACCGCTTTATGGGCATTGTAGCAAACCTTTTCCTCTACACCGTCCGGCGTAAGTGGCGTGCCAGCCAGATGCCTGCCTCCCAGAAATGCTCAAACGCCAGGGCTATGCAAAAGAAGAAGCATAAAAGTGCATCAAGGCGCTATCGTCCCTCCTCTATCGATTGCAGATGACGCTTGAACCGCTCAGCCTTCGCCTTGAGAAGTCGCACGGAATCGATGAAGAGCTCGTCGCTGTCGAATTGGCCAGTGCTCTCAATGCTGAAGATGAAGTGATCTCGTATACGGCCAAGCTTGACCTTATCCTTGAACTCGTCGTATCGCAAGCACTCTCTGCTGACGGTGTCCTTGTATGGGTCGACAACGACAGCCTTCTTGTTGCCGCTCTCCTTGTCGTCCTCAAGGCCAATGACGCCACGCGGGAAGCACTTCTGGAATGCTTTCGCATCTGCGCCGACGATAGGCTTGGTGATTTTGATTTCTGGTAGCAACCGATATGAGGCTGTAGCTACGGGAGAGAACTTGGCGTGGTCTGCGCCAATGCCTTTGCAGCAGTGCATCCTGACATTGATCGTCTGACCAGGGCGCAGCTTTGCGATCAAGATATGTGGGTTGACTGGGCGGATTGCGTTGTCGCCTCCAAAGTACTCCTTCTGTCGCTCGCCTTGCGGCTCAAACGTCATCTGGTGCGCGTAGACGTTCGAGTTGACATATTTCTCGGTCGGATCTGTACTGCCCTCCTTGGCCACCTTCTTACCGTCCACGCCATCCTCCTCCATGTTCTTCCACCTACACATCACGTTCAAAGTCATGACGACCGTGTTGAAGTCTGAGTTGACAGATGATGAAGTGTCGCCGGACTCTTCCTGCTCCTGCTCCCACTGTGCTCGAGCTGCATAGTCAGTTTGAGGTGGAGGCTTCTTGAACCAATGCATCCACCGCAAACCGTCCTTCCCACCTGTGAGAGGAATTAAGCCTAGTCTGTGTGCGAGCACTTCGTCCTGGATTATGCTGGTGTTGTCAAAAATGAAGACATCCTCGATCGCAAGGGTCGGCAGTTCGGCGAGCAGTATTCGTCGATACGCATTCGCTATGCTGGCATCTACGCCGATGAGAGAGAAAGCGGAGTTGAACTGTTCGTTTTGACGGAACTCGACTTGAAGATTATTTCTGAAGCGCTCGAGGTTCCATGTATCGTCTTGCGCGGGGCCGTAATGACCAGGAATGTCGGTCGAGGCGGTATTGGTGACGGTCTCAGGATTGATATTGACGATGCGACGCTGCTCCAGCTGTTCGGCTGTCAACGGCGCCCACGAAGGCATTTTCGGCGGATGTCGATGAGTTGTCGCATACTGTTCAAGCTCCAATCTATTCTGGCTGGCACAGAGAAAAAAGTTGACAGGGTCCTTCGGCAGCGCAGCCGAGAGCCTTTACGGACCCTCCCGTCTTCTCGTCATGGAATATGCTGCTCTACCCATTGGCCACATGCAGCCAGTACACCACCCTTTCCTCTCCGCTCTACTGCCAATTCGCCATACCGACAACCACAATGGCAGCATCCCTCGCCCGACTGGCTGCCAATGGCGGTAGGAGAGCGGTGTTCCGCCCCTCCCAGCGGACAGCGACCTCCCTTCGCGCTCTCTCGACAACGCCGACAGCTCGATATGCCACGCACTCAGAAACAGCGCCGCAGCATCCAAACCCGATCCGACAGCCAGGAGAAGTGCGGAATCCACAGTCGACGCGATTGATCCCCGTAGACCCGTCTTTTGGTCACCCAGTCGACCCGTCGAAAATGAACTTCAATCAGCCAGATGAGGCAGCAAAGAATCCCGAAGAACGAAAGATCCGCCACTACACTGTCAACTTTGGTCCGCAGCATCCAGCAGCTCACGGTGTGCTGAGATTGATTCTTGAGCTCAAAGGAGAGGAGATTGTGCGCGCAGATCCACACGTCGGTCTGCTGCACAGAGGAACTGAAAAGTTGATTGAATACAAGACATATATGCAGGCTCTGCCATACTTCGACCGATTGGACTACGTTTCCATGATGACCAACGAGCAATGTTTCTCATTGGCAGTGGAGAAGCTGCTAAACATCGATATTCCGGAGCGAGCGAAGTGGATCCGAACATTGTTTGGAGAGATAACGCGAATCTTGAACCATCTCATGTCCGTCCTCTCCCACGCCATGGATGTTGGTGCTTTGACGCCTTTCTTGTGGGGCTTTGAGGAGCGTGAGAAGCTTATGGTGAGAAGAAATGCCTGGGCTTTGCCTCGCTCAGTATGCTAACGTTGCATACAGGAATTTTACGAACGCGTCTCTGGCGCCCGTCTTCACGCAGCCTACGTGAGACCTGGTGGTGTTTCCCAGGATCTACCAATTGGCCTTCTTGACGACATCTACCAGTGGGCCACTCAATTCGGCGACCGCATTGACGAGACCGAAGAGATGCTCACTGACAACCGTATCTGGATCGGACGAACCAAGGGTGTTGGCGTCGTGCCAGCTGCTGACGCTCTGAACATGTCCTTCTCCGGTGTTATGCTTCGAGGTTCCGGTATCCCATGGGACGTACGAAAGTCGCAGCCATACGATGCATACGACCAAGTCGAGTTTGACGTCCCAGTCGGTGTTAATGGTGACTGCTACGACCGATACCTTTGCCGAATGGAGGAGTTCAGACAGTCACTACGCATCATTCACCAATGTTTGAACAAGATGCCAGCTGGTCCAGTCAAATTTGAGGACTACAAGATCTCGCCGCCACCGCGTGCCGCCATGAAGGAGAACATGGAGGCACTTATTCACCACTTCCTGCTCTTCAGCAAGGGCTACACAGTTCCACCTGGTGAGACTTACTCGGCCATCGAGGCACCAAAGGGAGAGATGGGTGTCTATGTCGTGTCAGACGGAAGCGAGCGACCATACCGATGCAAGATTCGAGCACCTGGTTTCGCCCACCTGGCATGTTTCGATCAAGTATCGAGAGGACACTTGCTTGCTGATGCCGTCGCTATCATTGGAACTATGGACCTTGTATTTGGTATGTGCTTTATTCCTTACTGTCGATGACTTTTGCTAACAACATTGACAGGTGAGGTTGACCGATAGCGCGACCCAAGAGAGATGAGGAGGATTAGAAGCATTAGGTGTGTACATATGTTATATTACACCACATTGGCGTTACACGGCGCAGTGCGCGCAGACGCATACTTTGACCTGATGGCATGTAGATTCAAAGATGAAAGATTCCATTGTGTTCAAAGACATCAATTTCCTCATACTTTCTGCAGTGCTATTGAGGGGGGCAAAGATGTCGCGCGGCATGTGAAAGCTTGGCGCAACCACCCGCACCCCTCCCTTCTGTGACATATACTTTGAACTGCCCTTTCTACCTTTGCGCGTCTCTCCACAGCCAACGACTGCGTGTCAGGTGCGGCAGCTTTGCTACTTCTGCGCTCACTTGGATCAGTCCGTTTCGTCCACACCATGGCACCCGCCGACTTTGCGGGCAACAAGCCAACCATTGGCGCAGCGATCCGCGAATTCGGGGCTGAATGGGAACAGGTGAGTAATGCGGCCCGTAGCGAGCACACACTGCTAACCCGCGCAGCTTACGAAACGAATCGTCAATGGTGGTGTCGAGCAATTCTCCGGACGTGACTTCCCGCCAATCTACCAAGTACAAGCATACTGCATCCTCAGCACGATGGACAGAGATGATGAGGAGGTTGGTGTCGATTTGGGCACTACTGTGTATTACCTGCGAAAGGCGGATGACGCGCTCGACGTCGCCAAGCAGACGTATATTCATGAGCCTCTCGACGCCATGACGATGCTGATGCTTCAGGCGCATCTGAAAAACGAATGGCAGAAGTTTCGTGGGATGTGGCGGATTACTATGGGAGAGAAGTACCGCGATGGTGCTGAGAATGGCCCCTCAGATGACAATATCAAGAAGAGGCGACAGGAGGAAGAAGACCGGATAGAATTGGCCAAGAACATCAAGCAAGGAGGAGAAATGAGACGGACGGCACGGATTGCAGAGGAATCTGTCGACTTGTCGGGCCTGCAAGACTTGTTCGAGAACTGATGCAAGCCTCGTTTGCAAAGCACAGCTGGGCTACTGCTCATCGGTCCGGCTTGAGGTTCGAGAATGACGAGTTTTTGTCATACACCAGTTATCATCAATGAGCAAGCTGGGCACAGAACGAACGCATAGTCCACTGCATTGGGCCATACTGTAGCTGGCGACTGAAGTGATACGTGGATAGCCTTTAAGGTTCTTTTTTATTGTGCATTAAAAATTTAAATCAGAGTCATGTAACGCCATAACAAGCAATACCTGACCACAAGTCCACAAAACGCCTTCAATGCTACCCCTCCCCATGACTGCCTCAAACAGAATCCTCTCAGCCTACTCAGAACTCTCCTGCACCTCTGCCGAACCATAAGTCTCCTCACCACCATCCGTCTCCACCGATTCATCCTTAGAGCTCACCGAGCCAGAATCACTAGTCATCGACAACATCTCACTCGCAGCACTGAAATCACTGTCACGAAGAGGGCTATACGATGAGGCATCAGAGTGTGCAAAAGACTGGTATCTTTGAAGCTGTTCTCGAGAATCCTCTTCTTCAAACTCAGTTGTTGTTGATGATGTTTCTTCAGAGTCAACAACTTGTTCTTGCTCAGGAGTGATGAATCGATGCGAAGCTTCCTCTCGAACATTTCTCAAGAATTCCTGAATCTTCAAAAGACATTTTTCTGCTTCGAAGATTCGAGAGTATTGGACATGGGTGTGCAGGTTGTAGTTTTGGCGGGAGAGTTCGGAGGTATACCAAGGAGGATGGTTGGTGGGAGTGTTGTCTTCGATGTCTGCGTCGTAACCAGAATCGAGCGGCTCTTGATGAATGCGGTTCATGCATTGTCGATGAGTGTCGAAGTTGTAGAGCTTTCGCTTCGATTCGTAGATTGACCAGGGGGGAAGGTCTGAGGATACAGTTGGGAGGTTGGAGTACGTCTGACCGTGGGTGTTGACTGTGACTGGAGGTGGCACACGAGGAGCGACTCTTTGCGCTTGCGCTCCAGTGTATTCGGCCTGACTGTGGCAGATCTTTTCTCCTGTTGGGGATGTCGTGTAGGACCGATTTGGGTTGGTCGGGAGGTTGTCGTACGTCTGACCATGACTGTTGGCTGTGACTGGAGACGGCACACGAGGGGCGGCTCCTTGCGCTTCAATGTGTTCGGCCCGGCTGTAGTAGATCACATGCTCCACTCCGGATTGGAGTCGGAAGTATGATCGGCTATGTGTGTCGTCGAAGATTGCGAAGTCGGGCGTGGGTGGAGCTAAGAGGCCCGTCCGGTTGATGGGCTGAAGAGCCGCATTGAAGACAGGACCGGAACCGTTACTCAATCTACAAGCTTGAGACCGGCGTGCAGCAACTAAGGCGTTTCGTGAAAGTCGAGCGCGACCTGCTGGTTGAGAGCCGGAGGGGTGCGAATGCATGGTGATGTTGTTTTCGGATTGGAGGTCCCACGAGGCAACAGCGCCGCCCTTCTGGGTGAAGACCATGTCGGCTGGAATCTTGGTATGCTTGTTGGTCAAGTCGCTGGTTGATCGCAGTTCTTATTCTTCTTTGGTATGCGCACAGTGGTCTCGTACGAATTTGAAAGGAGGAAAGAGGACGATTGTAGAGTAACTCTTATACCACTTCGACGAGAATGAGGACCCATCCTGTCCTCATCCCATTCCTATCCCGCAACTAAAAAAAGTGTGGTATAGAGGAGCTTTTCCTGAGGACGATGAGGACACAGAGCTTATTCAAGCGCAGCTGCTCAAAATGGTGTCAGCAGCACATGAGGCGATCGATAAATAGTCAAGTATGAGGACATTGTCGTGACATGCGATGGAAACCTCGAGGAAGCAGTATGTCAGCGAAAGTAGCGAAGTGTTTGCCCTTTGAGAGAGCATCGTCGTGTTTGTTAACGATCGATGCCAAGGTTTCGTAGAAACACATGAAAATGCTTGGCCAATCATTTAAAGTTAGCTCGTCCCATCAATAGCTTTTTGGTAGCCAGGTTTGCCATCCATTAGCCAGCAGCGAGTTTGCTCTTGAGAAACCATCGCGGTAATTTGCGAATCGTGTCTTATAATTTTCTCTCTCGCTCAATGCAATCGCCGGCGTAGTATCCTGGTCGGAAAGTGAATAATCTTGCCGATGAGCTCGTGTTTGTCTAATGAGAACGATTCTTCGACCTTCTGTAGATTCTCTACTACACATTGCACATCAGTCTACCATGTCTGCGGACTAAACGTTTCTCCATCGGCCACGGTCTTGCGAGCCGCAGTCCCCAGGGCGTTCATTGTCTCGAAGACTTGTACATTACCCCACCACTGCGGCACCGTAACGTTGGGTAGTGTGATCGCCAAGTAGACGACAATCTTCGCAATCAAAACCCCACAATCCAGTGCCGCTGCAGTAAGGTAATTGTGGTAAGTCCACCATCCGTGGAAGCGTCTTCTGATCCAGTGGCTGAAGATGAATCCAGCGATTGCCCATGAGGAGAGTGATGATGGTGTAGCGGGTGGCAGCCAGCCAAGAGCACCCAATATGACAGGCGCGTGAATCCACCGTATCTTCTTGCATGGCCAGACCCTCAGAATTAGCCAAAATGCGATCGGTAGCAATGCGCTCAATAGCCAGAAGAAATTGGACATGTGGTAGATGCCAGCTCCAAACATCCGCTGTGGGCCAGTGAGTCCCCAGACGATGCTCGAGGAGAATAATGTGCGGCCACTTGGACAAGTGAAATGATCCTTCTGAGTCGATGTGCAAACCTTATCAATTGCACTCAGGATCTAATTCATAGTCGCGATCTGCACGAAGGCTGCCCAAATGGTGACAGCAACTTGGCACGCAAAAGGGGTCCGCGGCGGAACCTGGCGCTCGTCAGTAGCATTCGATAGCTATGCAGTCGAAGCTTGTTCCATCCTACCTTCATGTAGTGCCCAAGTTTCAGGTCAGCAACCAGCTCGTCCGTCAGAACGTTCCGCTCTGGCTTATCGATGTCGACCTGCGACCTGACCATGCCTACGAACTCATCTCCGTTCCAAAGGCCGCCAAGTACCACTACGGAAATGATGAGTTCCCGGAGAAGACCAATTTGCCGCAGAATGAGACTGTGCGCCTGAACCAGAACGTTCAGAACCTCGTTGATGGCATCGGTGCAAGCCGCCTCCGCATGTGTGTCGTTTGCCTCCGAAGATGAGCTCGACTGTTCGCAGGGCGTAGACTACATGCATGAGCCAGGAGTTTTCGCTGCTTGGGTCCAGAAGCTCAAGGATCGTGACCTTTTGTGCAGGAACTGGATATCACCCGCGTTAAAAACAAGGACCTTGGGTCCTACGCCAAGTCTGGTGACTGGGTCACGGCCTGCTTGGTCAAGCAGGGGCTGAAAGCCCTACATATAGCCCTCTTCCTAGGTCTGCGAGCAGGATGGCATACCACCTGATGAAGGGTATGGTTAGTATGCGAGGTACATGATTGGACAGGGCGCGACTCACCAGTCTGGCGCTTCTTAGTAATTGCTCATGAGCCGCATATGAACGTCGGGCTCTTGATTTCCCACTGCTCTGAGACAGTACCAGACTGCTTGGCCATGAGAGTGACGATGTGCACAATGGTCGCCGTTGGCAGATAGAGGATAGGGTCGATTTTGGGGAGAGGTGATTGGCACCATGCTGCAATACGAAGCCTCGGCCAGCATGTTCGCTACTTCCGGCGTCCAAACTGATAGGCTACTCTAGGCCCGGATCTTGAGGTCTCGTCGTAGGATGTTTTGGTAGTTCTAAGGTTTGCAAAAGCACTCAGGTGTAGTAAGAGATGCTACGCCATCTGCGCATCAAGAACGTGACGAAAGACATGTGAGAGAGAGAGAGCTATCTCGGGAGACCAGACTAGAAATCAGTGATCATGTTAAGTGTGTTAAGTGTGTGTGTAGGATGTTACGTGTGTGGCTAGTATGTAGCTTAACACGAATTACTGATTTCTAGTCTAGGCCGGTTCTATCGACTTAGATTATGCAAACTAAACTCTTAATGTTTTGACTAAATGCAAGGCTATAGCCTTTGCTTAGGTATTAGATAGAAATAAAAACTACTTAATAGATATATTAAGTAATTATTTAGTAATAGGATGTAGCCGATTTTGAAAAAAGGGCCTAGTTATTACGCATTCTTATCGCGAAAATTTCTATTCGAATTCATGATTATGTAGGCTCTGCAAAATCTAATAGAACCGGATTAGACTAGAAACAAAGACTGCGGTGTAGCTGTGCAGTCACGTGTTTCTGGTGTGAGTAGGAGACAGCCAGAGAGAGTAGGCTCGGCCCATCGGAGTTTGGTGCTCGCTTAGAAAGCGGCTCGGTCCATCCCGTCTCGTCGGACGCCGACTGCCGACTGCCGACTGCCGCTGGTTTCGCAATCACAAAGTGGAAGTTGCTCCAACATCTTGACTTCGGTGTTCTGCACAGCGCCACTCATACAACAATTCGAAGCTGATTCTCACACAATGAAGAAGTCAATGTCCGCGCGCCGAGTGCCGCGCAAGGTCGGAGGAGATGATGAAGAGGATGTGCCGACGGCGCGACCAGGTATGTGTTTTCTTCCCACATCTTCCAGGCCAGCTCTGACACACTGTCCCAGCTCGCAACAATCGCTGACAGCGAATTTGATTCCAGATTCTGCGGTGAAGCGACCAAATCCCAAACCGCGCAAGTCCTCGGCCCTTCGACAGTCCTTTGGGCCCTCAGCAGAGGACGACGATGAGGATAGCGAAGCTGTAGTAACCCCGAAGCGCAAGAACCTTTCGCGCATAGCGGTGCACCAAAATGCTGCGAAGAGGTCTTCGCTACTGGCAACATCTCTTCCAAAAGGAGAGACGGACGGCGAATATGAACGTCCAAGCTACTGTGCAGCCTCTCTACAGCAATTAAAGGATAGCACGCCTTCCACTCCGCAGAATTTCAGCTCGGCCACTACCACAGATGTCGAGGATGTTTCGCCAGAAACTCAATCTCTGGACTTGTCGTCTAAATTTGGGTCCTCGCTTGCACGATATCAGCAGTCCTCTGCTTCTTCTGCCATTCCTTCTGCGACTGAGATTGCCGAGAAGAAGGCGCGGCGAGCACGTCTGGCCAAAGAACAGCAAGCGGAAGAATACATATCTTTGGACCCAGATGACCCCGACCTAGACGAAGAAGACCTGGACCCGAATGTGATGCGAGATGAGCATGGAAAGCTTGTGCTCAAGCCGAAAGACAAATATGGTATGTCGGAGACAAGGCTTGTCCATGACGATGAGGACATTATGGAGAACTTCGACGAATTCACGGAAGATGGCCGCATATCGCTGGGTCGCAAAGCAGAGGCGGAGGCTGAGCGGAAGAGGCGACAAGATATGGCAGCACAAATCGCCGAGGCTGAGGGCGCCACGGATGATGAGTCGGACGATAGCGAGCGAGAACGGAGAGACGCGTATGAAGCAACGCAGACGAAGCACGGCTCATATGCGCGGAACACAGCAGATTCAGAAGGACCTGACCAAAGACCGAAGACCCCTCCTATCATTACCCCCTTGCCAACCCTTGATGGAGCTATAGAACGCTTGAGGAAGCAGCTTTCTGACATGCAGACTTCACGCATGCAAAAGCTGCAAGACATGGAGAATCTCCAGCGCGAAAAGATCAGACTAGCCGAAGAAGAGGTACGAATCCAGCGGGCACTGAAAGAGACGGCAGAGAAATTCGAGCAGCTGCGAAAGGACAAGGGTATTAGTGCCGACAAGGAAGCGGTACCAGCGATAGAAGCTCCTGCTGTACTCAAGACAAACGGAGTTCGTGGAACAGATACGCCGAAAAATCAGGACATGGTGGATGCAGACGATGAAGAGCCCGACCGGCCTTCTTTCGGTGGCGCTGGCTTTGGCGCTGGACTGGGCTTTGCTTCAGGAAGATCGGGTGTCGGCGTCAAAACCAAGGGCACTGGAGAAGATCAAGACGACGATGAGGAGGAGGAGGAGGACACAGGACCTGCTTTTTGCGGACTTGGCTTCGCTGGTGCGAGCTGTAATATCGAAGGCTTTGGAATGGGTTTCAAAAAAGCCTCTGATCAGGATGGAGGCGATGGCGTCAGCTGAGAGAGACTGTGCGAGAAGTAACCGACCTCAAGCTCATCACGCTGCTTACTGAGGCTTTCAAGTGCATTGTGCTGGTTTGGAGAGATTCAAAAGCTGCGAATGTCACAACACGGCGCATGACCTCGTCAATCCAGATCAAGCTTCAAAGCAGATCGTGGCAAGATCTGGCTCCAAATCATGAAATGCTTATCAGCAGCTCGAGCAATCATTCGCTGAAAGTCATTGATCACGCGCGTTTCGGGTCATCAACATGTCTATCTGTAAACTTAAGCAGACAGAAGCGATCGGAACCTGCAGTTCCGCTCTGTATGGGTCTCTGAAGCCGTGTCTTGGCGCAGCCAGTGGCATGAGTTGAAACATGAATTGATCATCCACACAAGTGACCATAGCTATGTTCAAGCTGTTACTCACAGCAGCTCTTCTGCTACCATCCTTATCAACAGCACAGACAGTCTTCGCGCATGTTGTGGTGAAGCCTAAGTCATCTCCTCAGGCCAATACCCTTTTTCATCCGATTGTTATAACGGTCAAGGATGGAATAGTTCAGACATCCTCCACGACTATGGCTCTAAATCCCGCATATATCCAAGTAAATGGGAAACCTATGATGGTTTCGACATTCGAAGGTGGAACGAATCAAATTATGAGGAATGTGAGTTTGTATTTTGTGCCGTTTAGGACCGACAAGGAACTATGTATAATACTAGTCTTGTTGAGTGGGAAGCCAGGAAGTTACAGGCAATTGCTTCAAGTCGAGCATTACTGGAGATGGATATCAGAATTGCTATGCGGAGACGGATATTTTGGAGGATCAGGTATTTGCGATTGTTCTCGCCGCACAGGCTGAGACAGCGAGTATTACAATTGGTGGCTCCACCTCTTCTTATGCAGCAAAACCTGGGCAGAGTTTCATCTCGAAATGTTTTGGAGGTAATCATGGAAATGTGTTGGTGGCCATGGGGAGTGTCAAGGGTACTGGTCCGAGTATCTTCCAGATCTCGAGCGATACTACAGCCATCTGCGACGCGTGGACTGGATGCGCTGGTTCGTGCTCGAATCCGACGTGGTTGGCATTGCGAGGTCGTAACCACTAGAAAGAACGCGATGGGTCTTGTCCCCACACAGGAACAGTC
This sequence comes from Pseudocercospora musae, assembly GCA_001578225.1. NCBI lineage: Eukaryota > Fungi > Ascomycota > Dothideomycetes > Mycosphaerellales > Mycosphaerellaceae > Pseudocercospora > Pseudocercospora musae. Next base: position 19,874 of record LFZO01000231.1, on the reverse strand, counting down.
TCAAGTAGCACCGATATGTCCAGAGTCGAGGTACGCTTTCCCTGCTCTTTCGGATCGCCACCTCCATGTCCGTGTTCATAACGCCTTATGCATCACTTCGAGAGCGGTCGCATTCCCGACACCTCTCTTGCGAGTCCCACAACGCCTACTTCTCGTGAGAAACTGCATTCCCACATGCGCGCTGACTTCGCCTGAGAGGCGGTTGTAAGCGATGCTGTGTTCCGTGTCTTTTGCTGAGCATGAATTTCAGAAGTCATATCCTCTGTGATAAATGGCAGGAAGTTTCAATATGACATGTCCGGCGAACAAGTATCATACTTCCACCAAATCTCGACCACATCTGCTTTGCTACTCTCCAGATCATTGTTAATGTCTCTCGTGCTTTGTAGTGCGCTCGCTCCTTGGCGCTCTCTCGAGTGTATGCCTGTGCGGAAAGTGGCTGCGAGACGTCAGCGCCTGCAGATATGTGCGACAGTATGAAAAAGAAAATCCGAAAGACATAAGAACAGAGCAGAGAAATGCAGAAGCTCAGATCATGGCTGTCCGGAGCCGCGTTCGAACCCAGTCCACAGGTCTCCTGGTTTCCTACAGAGATTTTCGTCGAGAGCAGCGCCGACCGCAATGTGGCGCTGGCGGCCAGGACTTTGATACCTCTGCGAGACATCTTTTGAAGCTCTTATGAAGTGCCCGAAATTGTTTTCGCTCCGTCTGAACTGCTTTTCCGCTGGCGCTATGCATATCGGTGGTGCGTATGGCGGCGGTGAGGCGGGCTCGGCAGAATCTTCAGTCTGCGCACACAGAGGGCTCGGATGTTGGTGAACGACTAGGGGAGGCCACATATATCTCTTTCGCAAGACCGAGAATGGTGTCGAGAGCGTTATGATGTGACATTGTGTTCCGCAATTGGGAGATGAAGACATGAAGTCGAGAACGGGTCGGACGTCCCCTCATTTTCTCTGGCAGGAGTGTCAGCTGCTTCGCCTGCATAGGCACAGATTTGCCTCATGCACATATATCGAACACCAACCACCCAATCATTTCGATACTCGGTCTTTTGAAGCCGTGGACATATTCGCTTCCCTGCCACGGGCGCTCACGACGATTTTTACGACCTGATAGAATCGGCAGATACCGATCTCGGCACGATGCTGTGTTGAGCCGCCTCCCTCGAGAATCCACTCAGTCCAAAGCCATATATCATACATTGGCAGCGGCTATGGTGACAAGAATCACGTTGCATACACTTTGTCGATTGCGTGGGTGATATATTTGGCGATATGGCAGCAGCTGCTGTCCATGCTGGTCATATGGCACAGATGGCTCCCGAGACTGGGGTGCTGGGGAAAGATATCAGTACCACAAAGCCAACTGCAGTCGACGAAGATGATTCAAGCTTATCTTCATCTGGGACTGAGATATTTGATCGGACACCTTCTGGATTGACTCACAAAGATCAATGGCAGCTTGATGCCAATGGCAAATGGCGGCGATATGGGTCTTCGGACTCGGCACCCAGTACTGGAATCTCTTCGATATGCTCGTCTGTCGGTGCTGAAGATCTACCTGCCAACGCGATAAACAAACCGTCTCTATCCAGGAAGAGAATGAGCGATGGGACCTGGAAAAGTTCATCTCGAGACGCTCCTGCCCCCGAGCCTGTACCGATCATCTCGACAGGGCCTGCACCGAATCCCTCCGCTCAACCTCAAATGGAAGTGCCATCAAAAAAGAAGCGCGGCAGACCATCAAAAGCAAGGCCGCCTGTCAGGGACAATGATGCTTCACCAAAGCCTGGACCAAAGCCCTCTCCAAAGGCTATGCGAGCACCTAGGCTAGCAAAGCCTGACATTCCCGTCCGACCACGGTTTTCCATTCCATCTCGCCTACCTGCAGAAGAATTTGCCACGCAATGTATCGATGCCGCACATTCATCGAGGCTGGATCCCTATGCTCTACATTCAGGCGAGAACAGGCTGCTCCGCGACTTGTTGATGGCGAAGGAGGTAACCGTGTACCTCAACATCCGCAACGCAATACTTAGACTCTGGCATGAGAATCCTCTCGTGAGTGTCACACCTGAAGAGGCATCTGGATGTGCGAAAGAGAGTCGTTTCTTCGGTCTGGCTGAGGTTGCATACAAATGGCTCACACGGAATGGCTACATAAATTTCGGATGCGTGCAACCCTCAAAGGCTCATGCATTGCCAAAGCGGTATCCGAGAGAAGCGAAGCAACGCACTGTGGTTGTGATCGGGGCTGGTGTTTCAGGTTTGACGACTGCACGACAGCTGGAAAGTCTGTTCATTCAAGAGGCAGCGAAATGGATTGGCATGGGCGAGCGACCACCTCGAGTCATAGTGCTTGAAGGAAGAAGACGGATCGGCGGTCGTGTATATTCGAAGCCTTTGAGAAGCCAAGTCACAGGAAGTCTACCGAATCAGCTACGGAACACGGCTGAAATGGGTGCCATGATTGTGACCGGCTTCGAGCATGGCAATCCCCTCGACACGATCATACGCGGTCAGCTAGGTCTTCGGTATCACCTTATGAAGGACGCATTGACGATATACGACTGCGATGGACGACCTGTGCAGGAAGAGCGAGATAAACTGAATACTGAATTGTACACGGACATCTCAGACAGAGCGGGAGAATATCGCGCAGAGCCACAAAAGCAAGATACATTACGAGGTGATGAAGATCTTATCAACCGATGCCGCGATCCGCCTCCCGATGGTTTTGCTGCTTTCCAGCTTGAGCCCATACCCAGCGCGCATCTCAAGCCGCACGTTCCAGCAGCCAGGAGAGGAAGAAGGCGAAATGCACCGCCGGGCACCGAGAAGCTCACAGGCCGTAGCCAGGTCATTGTGGGCGAAAGCGCCACCGTCAGTGCCTCGCGTGCAGCCAAGAACATGGGCTGGCAAGTCAGACCAGGCGTCGCTCGTAACCAGAGCATCTCACTGAACAAGATCGCGAATGCTGCAGACTACCCCACACTGGGCACAGTCATGGACGAAGCCATCATACAATACAAGGACTTGATCGATCTCACGCCGCTTGACATGAGACTTCTGAATTGGCATCATGCCAATCTGGAGTACGCGAATGCTGCTCCTGTCTCCTCGCTGAGTCTCAGCGGTCACGATCAGGACACCGGCAACGAGTTCGAAGGAGCGCATTCCGAAGTCGTCGGTGGCTACACACAGTTGCCTCGAGGTCTTATGAACTTGCCCACGAAACTCGACGTGCGGTTCGGTCGGATCGTGGACAGCATTCATTACGATGATGGAAAAGGCCATGATGAGCCCATCGCTACGAAGGTAGTCTGCACTAATGGGGAGATCTACGAAGCAGATGAAGTAGTGATGACGGCTCCTCTGGGTGTACTGAAGTCAGGCGCGATCGATTTTGATCCGCCGCTGCCAGGCTGGAAGTTCGGGGCGATCGATCGCTTGGGCTTCGGTCTGCTGAACAAGGTATATTTCATCGAAACCGCCAGATGGCTGGTTGCTAACCCTTGGTGATAGGTCGTACTCCTCTACGACAAGCCATTCTGGGACGATGATCGCGACATGTTCGGCCTGCTCAATGAGCCCGAAATCGGCGGCAGTCTTGACCCGTCAGACTATGCGAGGAAGAGAGGGCGCTTTTACTTGATATGGAATGCGTCCAAGATCAGCGGACGACCGATGCTTATAGCCCTCATGGCAGGAAATGCCGCACACGAAGCAGAATGGACGGATACCAGCACACTCATGAATGAGGCTACCGATAGATTACGTGGCATTTTCCCCTCGGTCGAGGTTCCAGCACCGCTCGAGGTGATTGTCACTAGATGGAGAAGAGATCCATTCACGAGAGGCACATACTCCTACGTGGCACCAGAAACGAGACCTGGTGACTACGACCTAATGGCATGTTCTGTGGGCAACCTCCATTTTGGCGGTGAAGCGACGTGCGGCACACACCCGGCCACTGTCCACGGCGCTTTCTTGTCCGGTCTGCGCGTGGCGGCCGATGTCATCGATGATATGGCAGGGCTCATTACACTTCCTGAGCCTTTGATTGGACCTGGTCCCATCAAACACGACCCTTCAGCAAGCTACGGAACAACTTGGCACGCCCCATTCGCGCAAGCCGCTCGGCCGCAGAGTGTGCTCAGCACCACTGAAGTAGTTCCTCTTGCTTTGGACGCAGCACCTGCACAGCCATTCATTAAACAGGAAGAGGGTGAAGCCGAGTTGTCCACATTGCCGACGATACCTGCTTCTGCTCCTGCTCCAGCGCCATTGCAAAGGAAGCCCTCTGGCCCACCCGGCAAGAGTGTCTGCGCGGGTGACGCGTCTTTCTGGGTTTCTGCTAACTTCGATGGCTCCGACCTAGATTACGAAGCAGCCATCATGGCAACGATCCTCGGTGAGCTCGGCGAACGGCCGGTCAAGCCCACTCGACCCGGCGTCAATCCCTTCTTACTATTCACGAAAGAGAAATGGGACGAATGCAAGGACTTCGTCACCAAGGAAAATCAGGCTGCCGGGCGCAACGTCATACGTCAAACCGTAGGCAAGTGGTGGCACGCAGCAGACGCTGAAGCAAAACAACCGTACTTGGCACAGAGCCAGCTGGCCCAAGAGCAGGCAGATTCGTTGCGTCGCGACTGGGAAACGAATGTAGCGAAATGGGATCAAGAAGCCACGAGGCTGAGGAGGGAGTACATGGAGGCGCACCCTCGGCCGCAGGGCAGTACAAGTGGCGGAGGTGTGGGTGTCAGCAAAAGAAAGACAAATGTGAGCAATAATATCGTGCTGGACCATACTCTGTGATGCGACAATGCCGATTTGCATTGAACCATTTTGGTGGCCCGGGGATCTATGACATGGTTATGGGGATAATATCGATATCTGGTGCTTGAGAAAGGTATGCATATTGTAAAGTTGCTATGGAGGGAGAAGTACCGCTGGAGATGTGGCTCCCTTATACTATTATTATTCCCCGCGCAGTCCAGCTTGCAAGACAGCCAAAGCCAATGCGTGCGCTCTCCTTGACCGCATGTCACGAGAGGTGTATACATATATAGAAGAAGTCTTTCCCTGTGAACTTTGCTGGTCTTGACTTTGGTCTTCTCGCAAGTAGTGAGGTTCCATACCACTTGTGCTGCCTGCCGTACACATCGAGGTTCTGCACGACCAGTCCCAGGGGCCTTATTGAGCTGTTTGTCAATAAACGGAGCATGAGGTGTCTTCCGCATGTCCAAGTCGCTGGCTCGGAAGCACACACCCCGGCCTCTGGGCATGTCATGTACTGCAACGTCTCCATGCTACGGACCCTGCAGGACGTATACTTCACGGCCGGCAATTGTCGGGTGCTGTGGTTGGCTTACTCAAGATATGCTTCACAGGCATGTCGGATGTCGTTGCGAGGTCGTTGATGGGGCGGAACGAAGGGTCGTTTTGTCGGCGGCAGCATATAGTAGTAGCAGTGGGAAATCAAGCACTGATGAGAGATGGTGGCAGTGGTGCGAGGCTGGCCGCTGATGGTGGTACAGATGCATGTGGTCTTCCCCCATGTCATGCCACGAGACTCGACATTAGCCTGGCACGTGGTAGGCAAAGCCAAAGTGGTGGGAAAGATGGGATGATGATTATTGATGGAATCTTGTCTGGATGTAGCTTTGTATCTCTGAGTCTGATCACATCAGGAGCTGAGGGCGTCCGCCTCCTCCACTTCGCGACCCTGCAATATATGCGCATCCTATCGCTGATGACGGCCGCTCTCCTCGCCATTGTTATTGACGATCGATACTGTACAGACAGCAGAACAGCCCCGACCTTCTCCGCCAATTCCTCCCTCATACTACCGGGAGCGCGCCTCGCTAGTGTAGTCTGCGCCGCCGCCGCCGCCGCCGCTCTTCAGGTGTGAATGAGAAAACGACCAGGCGCGCGAGAGTCGGCCAGAGACCAGGAATGATCTGCCGGGCAAGCGCTTCGGCCTAAGCAGAGAGAGCGCGCGCTTTACGGCGTCTCAGTGCCAGTCGGATTGGCGAGACTGTGCTATAATCCATCGGGCCATCATCAGACGCTCCCGTAGCCATATGATTGCTGTACCGTGCTGCGACGGACATGACCGCTACATTGTCATCCTGTGAACGACGAGCCATTACCACCTCACGCCATCGCTCTGGCTGAGCTCGCTCGGAGGCACACGTCACAGCCCATCACCCATCCATCCACCCACCGCATTGAACACGAATTGCAGCCGACCTGCCTTCCCGCGCACTCCAACAGCCCGACTGGCTCGGACAAATTCATTCCGATGCTGGGAAAGAGGTGGACGAGCGCCCGCGAAGGATCCGGTGTCATCACGAGATAGCAGCACGAGAGTACGAAGCCTCAGGCAGCTACGCAACTGTGCATTGCGAGAGGCGGTCAGGCGGCGCAGCGCAGCGTGGAGGAGACGGACGACAGACGCATTCTATCGTTGACTGTCGGTGCCAATGTACAAGTCCGACAAGATGTCTTTCTTTGGCAAGTTCAAGACAAGTTCGGTAGGTGGCATCCAACATGGAGGCTGGATATGGGCATGCAGCGACAAGCGTGTTGCGACTTCGGCTGACAGCGCACCGTGCAGAACGACGCCTCGAAACAAGCCAACTCCACACCTACCAAGAAAGATCCCAATGCGCCGCAATTGACGCCGCTGGAAAAACACCTTGTCGATGTGACGGGACCGACCAAGCCAGACGGCAGTGATAAGTACTTTGGCTTCGAAAATGTGAGCTGCAAGCATGCATACACATACATCGAATGCGGCACGTAAACGCTGACCTTGGTGACAGTACGGCTCTACATGGTATGCTGCAACGCTTGAGCAAACATCCGTGCACAATTTGTAAGATGCAAGCCACTGACAAAGATACCACAGCTATGCCAATTCCATAATACAATGTCTCTACTACTCAGCGCCTTTTCGGGAACATGTGATTAATTTCCCCTCTCCTGCTTTCGTTGAGCAGATACGCGCAAGCGAACCCAACGGTGCACCATTGTCACCGCGATCGACCTCGACGACACCCTACCCCAACCCGAATTCCCCAGCACGAAAACAAAATGCACCGACATCACCTGGACCGGGAGGCGCGCAGAAGCCTGAGGAGAGCAAAGACTCGCCTGAGTTCCGCAAAAGGATGGCATTGTCGGCAGGCCCTGTGCTGGACATGACGTCTGACAACTCGAATAAATATGGCATGGACGAGTCATTATTCACTTCACTACGAGACATATTCGACTCCATTGCTGGTCATCAATCTCGAATCGGTGTTGTGAGCCCACACAGGTTCCTGGAGATTCTTAGACGGGAGAATGAGATGTTCCGATCAGCGATGCATCAAGACGCTCATGAGTTCCTGAACCTGCTGCTGAATCAGGTTGTCGACAACGTAGAGATGTTTGCCAAGCAACATCCGGAATTTGCCGAGGCGGCAATCGCGAATGGACATGCGCCGGAGGACGGAGCACTCGTCAAAGCGCAATCAAAACCGACGCTCGATACACACTGGGTGCACGATCTATTCGAAGGACTCCTCACATCGGAAACGCGATGCTTGACGTGCGAGAACACCTCGCAAAGAGACGAAGCTTTTCTGGACCTTTCCGTCGATCTCGATTCGCACACATCAGTCACATCGTGCTTACGGAAGTTCTCGGAAGAAGAAATGCTTTGCGAGAGAAACAAGTTCCACTGTGACAACTGTGGTGGGCTGCAAGAGGCGGAAAAGAGGATGAAGATCAAACGATTACCGCGAATCCTGGCTCTGCATTTGAAACGATTCAAGTACACCGAGGATCTCCAAAGGTTACAGAAGCTCTTCCACAGGGTTGTATATCCATTCTATCTGCGACTCTTCAACACGACCGATGACGCTGAAGATCCGGATCGACTGTATGAGCTCTATTCGGTGGTTGTACATATTGGCGGTGGTCCGTATCACGGACACTACGTCAGCATTGTAAAGACACAAGATAAGGGCTGGCTGCTATTTGACGACGAGCTTGTCGAACCAGTCAGCAAAGACTACGTTCAGCAATTCTTTGGCGGGGAGCCTGTACCTGGTGTTCAAGACGCGAAGCAGCTGGCGACGGCATACGTGCTCTTTTATCAGGAAACCACAATGGAGGCAATGTTGAAAGAACAAGAAGCAGAGGCGGGCCAGAAAGTGCCAGCTGCGACAAGGATTTCTGAGGGCGATGACAACCGAACAAGTCTGACTTCTCCGGTGAAGGCGAATGGAAACGGACTACAGCACGCCATCACGAATCTGCAAACACCGATCGTGGAAGAAGAAGCTTTTATGCGTCCATTGGTCCACGCCAACACAACGCCCAATTTTGGCTTCATCGACCAAAGCACAGTATTCGAACCGCCGGTGCCGCCGAAGCCCATACTCCCGACCAAGAGCAAGAAAGAGCTCAAGGCTGAAGAGAAAGCTGCGGAAAAGGCCCGCAAAGCAGCAGAGAAAGCCGAACAAAAAGCCAGGGAAGAGAGATACCACGAAGCAAGTCGAAAGCGCATGGAAGTGTACCGAAATGCCGAAGAAGAAATGCGAAAAGTGATGGAAGAATCAAAACGGACCGCCGAAGCCGAAGCCGAGGCGAGAGGCGACAGCAAGAAATCCGAGAAAGGCGGCCTCTCGAGATTCAGACATGGAAGCATGAGTTTGAGCATGAAGGGCAAACCCAAGATATTCGGTCTATCTGGATCTTCGAAGCAGAAGGACCGGGAATCTGCGGAGGAGGCACGACAGCCTATCCTCACCTCTCCTCCTCCTCCGCCACCTCTTCCTAAGGCGAACGGCATCAAAGAAGAAGATGAAAACGAAAAGGAAGAGTCTAATGATGCCGATGCTGCTATTGTGGATTCTTCCGAAGCTAGCGTGGGAGATCCGAAAGAAAGAGAAAAGGAAAAAGAGCCGAGAACGATGGTTCTTTCTCGTGTGGGCACGCCTGATGCTCCTACAGCTTTGCCGCCGATTCCACCTCTGCCTGAGGAGAAGGTTAGGAACCATAGATTTTCTCTTGGGAGGAAGAAGAGTACACTGATATGAGGATGAGATGAGAAATTCTTGTACATGTTCTTGTTGCTGTTGCTGTGCATATGGGAGGATTATTGATGTGGTGTTGTTGTTGTTGTTGTTGTTGTATGCATCTTGATTGAAAATGTGCATAGAATGGAGTTGATGAGGATAAGCATCATAAGCTCTTTAATAAAGAAATTCTTTTTAGGTTGTTGGGACTTGCCTTTGGCTTTGCGATGTCTCGATGGAGTACACCATAATTCTTTTCCAAAAAAAAAATTCTCCATGGTGTATGTGTGTGTGTATGTCTCCGGCATTTTTACACCGCCGTAGAATATCACCACCACCACCACCACATTGGCTTTTCCTGTCATCGCCGTATTCCCATCTCAACCCTCAAATCCTCATTCTCCTCCAGCAAACCCCCCCCGCCGAAGACTTTCACCCAAATGCCACCGCCCACACAATAATCAGCACATTCAAGAATATCAACGGTATCCTCATGAGTGTCCTTATACTCGTGATCAAATTTATTATTTTGCCCTTGACGCTCTCTGCTCCGTGTGCGTGGCTGAATGAGTGTTCGGAAGAAGAAGAAGTGCTTCCCCAGCCGATTCGTGCTAGGAATCGGTCTTCGGAGAGGATTGCGATGGCGTTGAGGAGGAGGATGGAGACTGGTGTCAGTTAGATGGGATGGGAGATGGGGGAAAAAGGGAAATGGTACCTTGGAATAGACCGCCGAAGGAGAAGAGGAGGGTTGCCATTTTTTGGGGGGGTTTGTGTGGTGGTAAGGTGTGGTGAGGTGAGGTGCAAGCTGTCGTCCCCGCGTCTCGTGTCTTTAACAACACTCCCAATAATATGTCCTTGTCGAGTCAATTTACTTGGAGAGCTCTGCAGATTGATTTCCACCAAGCGAACCGAGATCGTGGTGAGAGAAGGAGGTGGAAGATGTCCAAGTCAATAGGTAGGCAAAGGGGAGGAGTTGGTTAATTCCATGTTGACGCCGCCTTGCAAATAGGAGATCTTACGCTCGAATTGCTACTGCCTACGGTGGTCCTTGTGCATTTATTCTTCGCGCCTTACACAAAGGTCGAAGAGTCGTTCAATATCCAAGCGACGCACGACATTCTTGCCACTGGCGTACCGTTTTTCAATTCGACGGAAATTCTCGCCGCCAACTACGACCATGTCGACTTTCCTGGCTCTGTACCGAGGACTTTCGTTGGCGCTCTAGTCCTCGCGGGACTCTCGAATCCCTTCAAAGGCTTCTTCTCTTCGCCAGCCTCACTTCAATATCTGGTCAGAGCCATTCTCGGGCTGGGAAATTCTGCAGCTCTGCTGCATTTGAAGGGCGCAGTTGACACTGCGTATGGGAAGAATGCTGGAAGATGGTATGTTTTGCTGCAGGCAAGTCAATTTCACGTCATGTTCTATGCTTCCAGGACTTTGCCCAACATGTTCGCTTTTGGCCTGACGACTATTGCTTTGAGGAACTTGATGATGGTCAAGGCCGTGGCTTGGAAGACTCGACGAAGCTCGAAGCGTAGAAGGCTGGCGTTGTACCTTTTGACATTTGCTGGAGTTGTGTTCAGGTCGGAGATCGCTATGCTACTTGCCATGGAGACTCTGTACCTCATGGTCCAGCAACGCATCTCCATCACCGAAGAGATTATTCCTGCTGGTATTGCTGGCTTGGTCATTGGTCTGATGACGACTGTATCCATCGACTCGTTCTTCTGGCAACGCTTTCCACTTTGGCCTGAGGGGGTCGGATTCTACTACAACACTATACTTGGCAAGGCATCGGAATGGGGCACAAGTCCGTTTCATTTCTACTTCTTGAATGCACTCCCACGCCTCCTGCTGAACCCGGTCACTTACCTGGTATGTATCCCGGAATCACTAAAAAGTCCCATCAGCAAAGACATCCTCATACCACATCTCGCTTTTGTCGCTCTGTACAGCTTGCTACCACACAAAGAGTGGCGATTCATTGTTTACACCATACCTGCCTTCACCGCCGTGGCTGCAGGCGGCGCTGGATGGATCTGGACGCGGAGGTCCAAGTCGTATCTCTATCGCGTTTATAGCATCTTGCTCATCGTCTCGACATTGGCTGCATTCGCGGTCAGCTACGGTCTATTGTACGTTTCAAGCTTGAACTATCCCGGTGGAGACGCGCTCAAGAAACTGCACGAGGAGACGCGCACGGATTACCGAGATCCTGTCCGCGTCTATATGGACAACCTTTCATGCCAGACTGGCGTGACACGGTTCCAACAACTTCAGCCAACCTGGCATTACGATAAGACAGAACATGAAGAGACCCTTCTCGATCCTCTCTTCTGGCAACAGTTTGACTATGTGATGACAGAAACACCTGAACGTATCATTGGCGCATGGCACCCTGTCGGAACCATTAGGAGTTTTGCAGGTGTCTCTCTGAGACCTCAGAACGGCAATGTCTTCTTTCCTTGGCCAGGATACACAGGAGAAGGCTCCGCTTCCGATACAGTGCAAGCTTTGCAAGATATCTACCAGACAATTGCAACTCGGATCATGAGTGTGACAAGAGGTTACTGGCCAGCTGTCAAGCTGCAACCAAGAATTTACATCTTGGAGCGAGAGCCTCCGCCCGCTGAGCATGCCGACTCTGATCGCGCAACAGCTCCATCACGATAATTTCTCTTCTGGAATCAAAATGAGCTTACGTGATATTCATCCCAAACACCACCCAATCACGGGGTTCAAGCAAGATCGTGAATTTGCCTTGAGCGGTACCGGCCTAAAGTGTCAACTTTTTTGCTTACCTTTCGAGTCACATTTCCTGGAATAGGAGTTTCGCCAAGGCAGCCCAAGAGTCGAACATCGGCCAGGTCGAATTTGCTTGTGGGTAGATGCACTCCAGAGCGCGGCTACTCCTCCGCAGGATCTCATCCCCGACGCGATGGTCACCTTTACGCCTGCACAGCATCTGGCGAAGAGACGAAAGAAATCCGACCTCAATCTCACACAATACTCCTCCGTGCCGCAGATCCGCCTTCCAAAATGCCAATGCCCCGGAAGGCCTTTCCTGAATCGATGTCCGACTTGCGGTCGGCAAACAGCATTGGTAGTTTCAGAGCCGGAAGATGAGGAATCACACAGCGATGCAGAATCTATGATAAGCCAACTGGGTGATATCATGTCATACCCGGCGACACAAAGCGAGGCAGAGCAGCAATCATTCCTGCGGAAAACAAGCAATGACGAGGGAAAACCTCAAATGCCAGAAGCCTTCCCATTTGAGCGACTTCCACAAGAGCTGAAGGATGTGGTATACGGACATTGTACCATTGAGCACCTTTCACTGCCCACCAAGCCGATCCCTCCAACGCTGCTCGCACTTGGAAGAGCAAAACTTCCGATCCACTCCCACTTGCGCCATGTCCCGTTTCCTGGTCTCCTTGGCGTCAACAGAAAGATCGGCCACGATTACAGGATGATCGTTCAACATCTCACTACGGTAGTGTTCAACGACCACAACCAGTTCAGATGGCAACCTCTCGATCTTTCCGAGGCACGAGGCGGACAACTTCGCGAGGTGCGGCACGCAGAGTTCAATTTCGATGGAATGTGCCGTGCTTCACCGACTGGCTGCAGGATCGCGATTGATCTCGCATATTCTCTAGGATGGATCAAACGCACCGTCACGCAGTTTCCTGGGCTGCAGACAGTCACGATTCGACTTGGACTCTGGTGGTCTGCAAACCTTGCCAACGACTACTCCTGGCCCGATTCGCCACACGACAATGCAATCTTGGATGTGCTGGAGGACTTCACCGCTGTAGAGCATTTGGTCAAGATTGAGGCGTATCGCAAACCCGGAGCAGACATTGATATGCATCTCACTGACGGAGAGATCGAAGCAGCCATGTGGGTATTGTGGGAGAAAGGCAGAGGGTTTATTCCTCCTCCTTCGGCACCGGGCGTGTACTGTAGCGGCGAATATAAGGTTCAGTGTAGAGGAGTCGGCTGTGGGCTGCCACATTGATAAATACAACCAATTGAGAGAACTACTACCGTTGTTGCGACGCTGCTTCGGGTTTCAGCCCTTTGAAAAACGTATGATGTTGGCGCATCCCTGTGACGTTTAGTCAGGCTGCCTCCGGATTAACATTTTATTCGCATTTGCGAGTGACGGAGTTGAGGCTCTGCTGTCGCTGCTATTATTATTATGCAGGAAATGAGCTGTCCGGGTGATGTGTTGGTTGCCCAGAAATGGAAGTCTCCACACCACGAAGTATAAGCAAATATGTATGTACTATGCAGGGTGAGGAGTATCATATGTAGTCAGGGCACCTTGTTTCGGCCGGTTCGTGACGAGAGAGTTGTAACTTGGCGTGAGTACTGAGGCACGATTCGATTCTGCCAAGGCGCTAAAGAAAGTTGCTTCTTTTTCCTCCAAAAGCAAAGTTGGAGCCTCACTCGCTTCCTTTCACAACAACAGCAGAAAATTTTCTCAACCACGACCGGAATACTTAGCTGCTGGGGTCTCGCATTACACCGTGCAGAAGAACTGATGAGCAAGCCTCATCAAAAAACCACTGATGGTAAGCTCAAGACTTCTCCTCTTCGACCGCTCATCGTCAAAATGAAATGATGAATCTTCATTGTTACATCTTTCTGGTACCTCTTAGATGCATGGACGCGCACGTGTCTAGATGACTTCAAATGGACTTCTGAATTCCCTATCTTTCACCTACCCGGCATTGCGAGCTGTTCATATGATATGGGAGAACTTCGAGCTGACTCCGGGACTGTATAGCGCGCGTAGTCTGATCGGGTTTCGGCGCAAGAATCGCCATGAGGACCACGTCTGCTTTCTTGACATGCCAGTTGCCGTTGTTAGCAGCGATCCCGTTGCGAGCCGCTGATCCTAATGTGAAAAACTCCGATGGCCTAGCGTCGACGGCACACGGCACCGATACTACAGTGCAGACCCGAGAGTCCTCATCTCCAGGCTGCGCAAGCGAATCATGATGTACATATACAAAATTGCAGAGAAGTCCGGTAGAATTCTTACTATTGGATTCGGGATCATGCCGACCGCACAACCTGGTCGGATCAATTCGGACACACAATGTCTGTACGAAAATTCCGAGCTTATGGAACAGCTCGTTATACACATTGAGTGTTGACCTTCCCGTCCGAAGCCTTCGATAGAGACATAGGAGATCCGTTCGCAGAAGCGGCGACCGGTGCAGAACATACCTCGCCTAAGTATAGGCAGCGTTATGCAGCAACTCAACTGTGAATATACGCGCTTTGGCGTGGTGCTTTTCCATCGCTTCACCGCTCGCTCAAGTAGAAGAGGCCAGTCCACCACATTCCACGCGGTGGCTCGGCCATCACATTCGAATACTGTACAGCTTTATGCGGTGACCAGTCAGGCGGCTAGCGATTTCACATGCCACATAGCGACAGGCAGTACGTAGGCCGTGTCCACTCGGAGTCGACAGCACCATCAGTCCATCGCAGTCTGGATGCATTTTGGTAGTCGGCGACCCTCTGCGCCCGCCGCCCGCCAGAACCTCGCGCGCCGTCTGGTGTCGTGGCGGCAAATTAGATGTGGAGACGACACAAGCTTTCGCCCAATGAACGGCCAGACAGGGAAGCTGCCCGTCCCTCGATCCTTCCCAAATCAAAGCGGCGCGAGCGCCCGTTTCATATACTCCTATTCTTGCACTCCCTCGCATCCGCCGGCCACACTCATTATTGTTGTACTGTACGTCGACACCCACATTCACTCATATTGATTCACAAGAACAGCAAGCATCTCACCACAGTCGCTCATTATACCACGCATCCACGCGGCCGTCGCTCGCGTCACCACCCGCGTTGCTACGTAAACAAACGCGACATCAACAATAGCCAACGCCGACAAATCACAACGAACAGAACGAACGCAGCGCGCCGAACGAAAAACACACCTCGCCACCTACAGCCTCTGGAAGGTCTCACCGTCACACGTCAGCGATCCGAGATCCCAACGCCAGCATGAAGTATCTCTACAGCGCCGCGGCGCTGTTCGCCGCATCCGTGTCCGCAGATTTGTGCGCCCACGGCAGCACCGACGACAATGGCAACTGGTACTGCCAGGAGGTCAAGGCTATCACCTACTCGGGCGTTGGCGGATCGGGCTCGTACAACAAGGTCACTTCGATGAGCTCTAGCGGATCGTGTGGTAGCACCCCATACGGCTATTCTGGAACCATGGCACCCTTGGACGAAGAGGTTTCGATGCACTTCCGCGGTCCACTGCATCTCAAGCAGTTCGCATTCTATGCTCCAGGCTCTTCTTCCACCAAGATGATCAAGGCAAGAAGCGCCAGGCCTAGCCCTCACGAGCGCCGCCACGCGCTGGGCCACGGTCACGGCTACGCCCATGCTCACCTGCACAACAAGCGTGAGGCTGAGCCAGAGGCTGCTCTTGGTGACCTTGTGACTGCTGTCATCAATGGCAAGACCGTGCACTGGGCCAACAACTACGCTGGAGGTGCCTCCAGCGCATCTACCAGTGCTCCATCTTATGGTTCTGCTGGCAGCTCCAGCAGTAGTACTTCTACCTCTGCACCAGCAGCCAGCTCTTACTCTTCATCCGATGATGACGATGACAGCACTCCGGTCAGCGGCTCTGCCTGGACTCGCCAGGGCTACTACAACGCTCAGAACCAGACTTCTCACGGCATAGTCTTCCTCAACCACGAGGGCGGCTCAGGCTCGGGTGTCTTCGACATGACCTACGGCAACTCGCTCTCTTACTCCAGCGCTGACGGCTGCTCTGGCGCCTCATCGCCACAAATTCTCGAGGACTGCCAGCTCAAGTCCGACACTGAGGTTGTCATCATGACCGACAAGCAGTGCTCGGGTGACAGCTGCGGCTTCGTCCGTCCAGGCACAGTCGCTTACCACGGCTTCGACGGCCCGAACAAGGCTTTCTTCTTCGAGTTCAGCATGCCAGACGATGGTACCACTTCCGCCAGCATCTACGATCCAACCAACATGCCAGCTATTTGGATGCTCAACGCTCAAATTCCACGCACTCTCCAGTACGGTCAGGCGGACTGCTCTTGCTGGACTTCAGGCTGCGGTGAATTCGACATCTTCGAGGTCCTCGCTGCTGGTGACAAGCGCTGCAAGTCTACCCTTCACGGTAACATCGCCGGTGGTGACAGCGACTACTTCGCTCGTCCCGTCGATGGAACCATCAAGGCCGCTCTCCTTTTGTACAAGGACAACATCCACATCAAGATTCTTGATGACAGCACCGACTTCGGCAAGACAATGGATGACGCCTTCCTGAACGACATGATCAAGGACACCATGACGGACAGCCTGGAGAACCTAGTCTCGCGTTTCACACTCAGTTCTTAAAAGGCAGTACGAGTCTGCAATGATTCTATCCCAACAGTGTAGGGCAGCAGCAGGGAGTTTTCGGCGTTGAATTTGAATACCTGGCCACGGCCTGCTTTTGCGAGCTGGAAAATATGCTGGGCAGGTTGTCTTGCATTGGAAAGGTTGTCGTCGCGCCGAGGTGGTATGTTTTGGACTCGACCGCGCCTGTACATAAGCTAGATGACAAGCCGTGCTGAAGCCGCAGACTCTCGAGGGTGCCTACGATGTCAGTATATTAGAGGCACGAGCCTCGGCGGAAGTGCGTGATGAGTACACAGAGAGGCTGGTAGTACAGAGAGTTGAATTTTCTGTTCTTCGCATGAAGATATGCACCTTGACCATTCTCTTTACCCTGTCCGTTATGGATATGTTGTCCCTGCATCCGAGCTATGGATGTGAGCCGAATCGTGCAGTCTCCCCGGACAGATTACTGCTCGTGCAAAGGGTGGCAGACGGTAGTACCAGGAAGAAGGGTATGGTAGGGATTAGGAAGCCGAAGCGTGTCATAAGCACCTCGGCTCAATAGAGGGATTTCGCCGCACTTTCTCGACCGCTACAAGTGCCGCTCCTTAACCTCTAATTGGTGGATAGAAGGGTAGCCACTGCGTACGCACGGTGCACTAATAGCGGCCGCTACAAGCTTGTAGCGGCCGCTATATACCCGTATTTAGATACTAAGTAAATGAAAGCGGTTTAGGTTAATAGAAAAAGCCGCTAGACCTAACCTCGCTCTAACGCGTCGCGTACTACTAGCATTTCCTATAGATTAGAATATTAGCAATTACTAGCAAATATGTCTTACGAGAATAGCTTTAGTAGAGCTTAATTAGTTACCTTAACTACAACGACGACGACGTACTATCTATAGACGCCTATCCCTTCTTTACCGCCGATTTCACGTACGTAGACCCTATAGCTAGTATAGCTAAGGCTAAGTAAATACGCCTTCTTCGACTATGTAACTAGAAGGCCTCTATACGATAAGAATAGCTATACTATCGCTTAGTCGACTAAGCGTACTCTAACGCCTATAAGGATTGTAACTAAGACTCTAGCGCTAGTAAGGTAGGCGCTTACTTACTTCCGCGGCGATATAATAGTACCTCTAGCGACTCTACGGACTAGTAAAGTAAGTAAGAGCTAGCGTAGAAAGGCTCGGTTAGAAGCTTAACTTAAGAAGGATAAAGCGGCTCTTAGTAACGATATTAAGGACGGTCTAGTAACGCAATCTCGAGGCCTTATATCTACTTAGAAAGTAACGCTTTCCAAGATAGTTAAGAGGTATATAAATACGCTTAGATAGCCGAAGATATAGGATACTATAAGCCTCTAGTTTGTAAGAGAGATAGGGTATACCTATAGAAGCCTTAATCGAGCGCTTAATACTATAATTAAGGTATACGATTAATAGCGAGACCCGTAGCAAGGAGGCACTTATATCGACTCCGGTACTAAGTTTAATAACGAATATACTAATCGGATTAGCGAGATAAAGGCGGTACTATAGTAGAAGAAGGAGTTAGCTAAGAATAAAGCTAAGGCTAATAAGAAGAAGGAAGACGAGATACTAGACGCTTAGCGAGTACGTCTTAACCTTACTAAGAGCCGTAAGGGTAAGGGCAAGAAGAGGGAGCCCTTATCTAATCTAGAGCCTTCTTCGGAGTCTAAAGCTAAAGATAGTAAAGAAGAAGAAGATAAGATAGACGACGAGACTATCGATCGCAATAGGTATAATCTACCTAAGACTATATACCCTAATACGGACTTTAATAAAGAAGCGATCTACGACGCTTAATCTAGCCGTTAATCTAGTAGTACTACGCCGAAGCCTTCTACTAATAAGAAGCGGAAGATAAGAAGGGAGCTTGTAGAAGAACCTCCGATAATAGAAGCTAGTATAGCGGTATTAGTTTAGTCGCTTAGTATAGGCGATAGTAATAAGAAGAATAAGCGAGAGTTAAAGAGACTAAAAGCTAATATAAGTACGCTTAAGTCGTAGAACGATACTATTCTATCGCTCTTAAAGGGTATAGCTAGTAACTAAGAATAGTAATAGAAGTAGCCGAATTTGGTATAGGAAAGCACTCCGCCGGTTACCGAGGGTAGCGACGTCGACCTATCCTATACGGAATTAATTAGGAATACTTATAGTAAAGTAGAGCTATAGGAGATTATAGTAGAGAATATAGACCTATTCGATCCGAGCGTAGATCTCTCGAGGTTTAAGCTATAATTAGCTCGAATAGTACTATACGTTAATTACTTCTACTCTATAGCTATTAAATAGTTAATTTTAGTTATATAAAGTTATATAAAAGATATATTATAGCCCTTATATAGACGATAAAGCGCATATATAGTTTTATATAGGTACGGGTATCGCGTAGTAGTAAAATGTATAGGTAAGGATATCGGCTTAGCTTATATATACATCTCTACTAATACTAAGCTAATCTCTACGGAGGTCTATAGAGGTAGCCGGACCTCCGCAATATACTATTCTTTCTCTTATCTCGAACGTTTAGGTCCCCTTTAAAGTACTAGTAACATGTCGGCGCCTCCGCTTTCTTACGTATCTTCGGTTAGGATAGCGAGGTTCTTCTATATCTAGTATATCGCTATATAGATAGAGATATTCCGTAGCGAAGGGGGGTCGAGTTTAGAAGCGAGTAGTATACTAGTTGCCGCTACGTAGGCACGTATAGAGGTTTGTAAGCATTGTCGCCGTTAAATAATATAATGAGACCGGTTAATTACTAATATATTATTACTCGGTAAGGCCTAGATATTCCTATAACTATAGGATCTTTCTAAAGGTATATTCTATCTCTATTCTTACTCTTGTTGGAATATACAGTCTAGTTAGTAACCTAGCAAGGGATGCTAAGGCAGACTGGATTACATAATGACTATCATGTAACTAATCCAAGCTGACACCTTTTAGGTTTAGCTCCAACCTATAGATAATAACAACACACTTGCTGTTCCTACTTTGGCCCCTACTATTCCTTGTAGCTTCTATTGTAGCTTATGATCCATTTATACCTATCGGCCCTCCTTAGCTCGATAGGTTATGAGCCCGGGTTTGTAACTACAAGGAAGAAAGACTAAAGCAGTATAGGTTACCCCTAGACCTATAAGTCTAGTCCTAGAAGGAAGAGGCAAAACAGGAGAGGGAGACTCGAGGTAGACCTATACACATTGCACAAAGAAGCCCTATACATATAAGCTGTAAAAGAACCTAGTAAGGCATATTTAGAAGTATAAAGGGAATAGATAAGCCTAAGTCTTAAGCACCTTTAGATAAGCCTTAGACTTAGCACTTAGTACTACTAATACCCTAACTTGTTAGCATATAGTTAGGAAG